>JANIJU010000061.1:0-16418 GCA_025504685.1 Leucosticte australis
GAAGGATGTTTCTTTTCCATAGGAAGGAAAGCACAGAGCTTTCCCCCTTCTCTCTCCACTTCTGCCCCCCAAGTGTTTCAGGGGCAGAAGTGGAGAGAGAAGGCTCTTGAGAGGCCAAGCCAGTCAGACCTGTTTCTCCTGACAGCTTTTTTCACAGAGGAATCCTTGGACATACAGAATTTGGGAGGTGGGATCTCAATTTTGACCACAGGCACCTGGTCAAGATGGGTCATTTTCCCATAGGAAAGAAAAACATGAAGTCCAAGTGTTTTGGAAGAAGATGAGAGGTGGCCACCCATGGGCCAAGCCAGCCAGACCTCTCTCTCCTGACACCTTTCATCTGGTGGAAATCCTTGGACATAAGGTACTTTTGGAGGTGGAATCTCAGCCTTGGCTGTGGGCGCCTGGATAGGAAGAAGAGCTATTTTTATTAAGAAGGAAAGCATAGAGCCCCAGGGTTTCAGAGGCAGATGAGTGCCAGCCCTCCAGAAGCCAAGGCCAGCCAGACTTGTCAGTCCTGGCAGCTTTTTTCTTGGAGCTATCCTTGGATATAGGGAATTCTGGAGGCAGATGCCCAATTTTGGCCATGGGTGCCTGGTCGAGATGAATGTTTTTTTCCCATAAGAAAGAAAAGCACATGGTCCCAGTGTTTCAAAGGCAGATGAGAGGTGGCCCCTGGGTGGCCAAGGCAGCCAGATCTGTCTCTCCTGACAGATTTCATCTGGGAACAAGCTTTGCATAGAAGGAAATTTGGAGGAGGAATCCCAGTTTTGTCCCTGGGCCCCTGGGGGAGAAGGACAGTTCTCGCCCATGGGAAGGAAAGCCCAGAGCCCCAGTGCTTCAGGGGCAGATGAGAAGCAGCCCTTGACATGCCAAGGCCAGATGAACCTGTCAGGTGTCCCCAGGAGGCCCAGCCAGCCAGACCTGTTCCATGTTCCCTTGGTTTTGTGGGACCCCACAGTGTCACAATGGTCTCCTTGGTTCCATGAGGCTCTGGAGTGTCACAATGTTCCCTTTGCTTCTGCTGTGTCACAATGGCCCTGTGCTTCCAAGAGGCCTTGCAATGTCACCATGGCCTCGTGCTTCCACAAAGCCCGGATGTGTCACCATGGCCCCTCGGCTCCATGCACCCTCACTGTGTCACAATGGCTCCTCCGTGACACTCTGGGCTGCACAAGGTCACCATGGACCCTTGGTTCCTTGGGGCCCCCAAGTTTCACAATGGTCTCCTTGATTCCCTGGGGCACCACAGTGTCACCATGGCCCTTTGGTTCCATGAGGTTCCGTAGTGTCACCATGGTGTCCTTGGACCCGCATTGTCACAACTCACCCATGGTTCCATGAAGTTCCATAGAGTGTTGTTAAATAATGAAGCCACAGGGGCTAGCTTCTTAGCAAGATAGCTGATTCCCTGTGGGTCAGAGCGCCCCAGGCAAGCAGTCTCAATGCCGGATACCTCAGTCCTTCGGGGGCTGGGTGCCCTAGGCCAGACTACCACACAGCTGTGGCCCCTTAGCAAGCTCAGTGATTGTCAGCTCTTAGCGATATCAGCTCTTGTATGGTTTCAGCTCTTTAGCTTGCTCTAGGGGCTTTGGCTGGCCGTGGCTTCTATGAAGGCAGACGAAGGAGAGAGGAGAAGGCGCCTCGGCTGTTCCACGATGGTTTATTCTGAGGGATTCGCGAAGGGTCCGAATGCAGCTCTTCTAAACAAAATGGGCCAAGACAGCCCCTTTTATAGGGTTAGGGGGGCTTGGAAACTGACCAATTGTAAGGCTTAGGGAAACTAGCCTATGGGGTCACAGAGAGATAAGCAGGCCTGGAGGACCAGAGTGAGGACTTCTGGTTCAATTCCTATGACTCAGCAAATACCTATCTCTAAACATTCCTCCACAGAGCCGTAGCCAGCCTGTGCCTGCTACAGAGTAGGAGCCGGAATGAGCGATGTGGGACTCCAGGCAGCTCTCCAAAATGCAGTTTATTACATCTAAGACTTTACAGCAGTCCAGGGTCATGGGTGACAGAGCCTGTGCCTACAGGTGTCACCTCCAGCTTCAGACAAGCCTGAAAACCCTTTACTTTTGGTTACAATGCATTATATACTTTTCTTTGCTGAGCATTTTAATACAGAAGAACCTTAACTTTTACCTATAGTCTATCATAACTATTATAATTACCATATTAATGTTACTATTCTCCAGTCACTAACGTTATTATGCTACAGTTTAAGCTAGAAGTTGTTTTTCAGTTTTCTTGCAGTGAAGAATTCTGAGACCTTTTTTCTACTTGCATCAGCAGTCTTGGTTGCCTGTGGTATCTTTCTGCTTGGTAAAAACATCTTGTTTGAGGTGGATTTATCCTTAGCTCTAAGCCATAAAAACCCCTTCTAACTAACATACCCTTTGCCTTCTTAGTTATCCAGTAAAACTGGCTCAGCAATTCTTTTCTTCTGTATCAAAACTTTCTTTCATTTCAATTCCTTCTTCAGATTCTACATACAAAAATCTTTCTGCCAAGCATACATATCTGTGAGACTTCCTTGTCAAACTTTCATCCTTTCCAACATCCCTACAGAGTGGTCAAATGCTTGAGGCCAAGAGCACCTGGACAAGAGAGACAGTTCTTTTCTACAGGGAGGAAACCACAGAGCCCCAGGGTTTGAAGGCAGATGAGAAGCGATCACCAGAGGCCAAGGCAAGCCCGACCTGTCTGTCCTTGCAGCTTTTGGCTGAAAGCAACCTTTGGATATTTGGGGACTCTGGGGGTGGAATTCCCTATCAGTCATGGGTTCCTGGACTGGAATGACAGTTCTCCATGGGAAGGAAAGGGTGGAGTCCCAGCATTTCAAAGGCTGTTTAGAGGCAGCCCCAAGGGGACCAAGGCCAGCCAGACATGTTGTCAGGAAAGAATCCTTGGATGGACAGAACTTGGGAAGCCAAACCTCACTTTTGTCTGTGGACATCTGGACGAGAAGGACAGCTCTTTTCCATAGGAAGGAAAGTGTAGAGCTCCAGTGTTTCAAAGGCAGATGAGAGCTGGCCCTCAGGAAACCAAGGGAGCCTGGACAGTTGTGGCAGCTTTTGTCTGGGAGCTATCCTTGGATATAAGAAATTTTGGAGGCAGATTCTCAATTTTGGCCAGGGATGCCTGGATTTGAAAGATGTTTTTTGCATGGGAAGAAAAGCACAGCCGCCAGTGTTTTGATGGCAGATGAGAGGCAGCCCCCAAGACACCAAGGCCAGCCAGAGCAGTCTGTCATGGCAGATTTTGTATGGGAATAATCCTTGGATATAATCAGATTTGGAGGAGGAATCCCAATTTCAGCCATGAACCCCTGGAGGAGAAGGACAGTTCTATCCCACAGGAAGGAAAGCATAGAGCTTTAAGGTTTCAGGGGCTGATGAGAACATGCCAAGAACATGCCCTCAACATGCCAAGGTCAGCTTGACCAGTCAGGCAGCCCCCAGGAGGCTCAGCCAGCCAGACCTGTTCCATGTTCTTGCATCCTTGGGGCCTGCAGCATCACAATGGCCCCTTGGTTCCATGAGGCCCTGGTAGGATCACAACAGATCTTTGTTTCCATGAGGCCCAGTGATATCACAATGGTCTCCTTGGCTCCACAGTGGCACAATGGCCCCTTGCTTCCATGAGGCTATGCAGTGTCCAAATGGTTTCCTTGTTTCCATGGGACTGGGCAATGCCACAATGGCCCCTTGGTTCCATGAGGCCTGGATGTGTCACAGTGGCCCCTTGCTTCCATGAGACCTTGCAGTGTCACAGTGGTTGCCTTGGTTCAATGAGGCCCTGTGGTGTCACAATGGCCCCCTGTGGGGTTCCAGTGGGTCCTGAATTGTCATAATGGTCTCCATGGCTCCATGAGGCCCCACAACGTCACAATGGACCTTTGGTTCCACGAGGTTTTGTATTGCCAACAACAGTCTCCTTGGTTCCACAGGGTCACAATGCACCCTTGGTTCCATGAGGTTCAGTAGCGTAACATGGACGCCTTGATTCCCTGAGGTTGTGCAGTGTCACAGTGATCTCCTTGGTTCTGCGACTCTGCTGTGGCTGCTGTGTAACAATGGACCTGTGGTACCATGACGTTCCATAGTGTCACCATGGTCCCTTTGGTTCCACAAGACCTTGCTGGGCCACCATGGCCCCTTGGTTCCATGAGGTTCCGCACTGTCAACAATGATCTCCTTAGTTCTGCAGGGTCACAATGGACCCTTGGTTCCATGAGGTGTCTGGGATTTCACAGCCCCTCACAGACCCTTATGGCCCCTCATTGCCCCTCACAACCCCTCACGGCCCCTTCCAGCACATCACGGCTCCACATGGTCCCTCACGGCCCCTCACAGCCCCTCAGGGCCCCTCACAACCTCTCACAGCCCCTCACAACCCCTCACAGCCCCTCATGGTCCCTCACAGCCCCTCACGGTCCCTCACAGCCCCTCACAGCTCCTCACGGCCCCTCACAGTCACAGGCCCGAGGCTCCTCCCAAAGCAGAAGGGGTCGGGCCCTGCTTGTTCTCCTTTCATTTCAGTCCCTTCACAGCCACGAGTGCAGAAAGGCTGAAATGGAGCCTTTCCCCGGTGTTTCCCTCGGGGTTAATTGCGGGCTGAAGCTCTGTGCTGGCGCTGGCCCGAGCGCCACCATCCCTGCAGCCGCCAGGCCTTTGCTGTCCCCCCGTGTCCGTTCCCTGTCCCCGAGTCCCGCCCGGCTCTGGCAGCAGCAGCAGCCGCAGCGCAGGGGGCGCCGGCCCGGCCCAGCCGGGGCTCCCGGGCAGGAGCAGCAGCAGCGCCGGCCCCTTGCTGCCTGCTCCTGCCTCGGCTCCCAAGGGCTTTTTCCAGCTGAATTGGGGACTAGAGCAACAAGCACCCACACACAGCCCTGACTCCTCAGGGCCCGCCTGTGCTGCCCTGAGCCAGCCCTCAGAGGAAGGAAGGATCGGGTTCCAGCGCTGTTTTCAGCACTCATTAACTCACCCTGAGCTGACAGCAGGAGGCTGCTGGTGCCTTTGCCTTGAGAATTGGAGATCAGGGCTGCTCTTGGCCCTCTTCTGCTTGCCACCTGAATTTTATCCATCAAACTGCAAGTGCCTCTTTCAGGTAGTGCTACCCATGGTGCTTTCATGACAGTGAAGTCAGTATTTTTGTTGCAGGCTTAAAGATCAGCAGATACTGGAATGCCCTCCAGCCCCTGAGCACTGAGGTGAGGGAATTAAAGCCACACAGGCCACATTTGCAGCGCTCAAACACAGCCCTGTTGCTGGCACTGTTGAAATAGAATAAACTGACAGAGGCCATCACAGAAATTGCCTCTGCAGTGTAGAATTAAATTAAAAAATCCACCAGGAGAAACAGAAACCAGAACTTCTCGACTCGCTTCATTGCTCCTTCCCAGCAGCAGGAAAGGCAGATGCCCAGAGGTATTTTGCACTGCTGCTGAGCCCAGTTTGAGCCCAGGCTCTGCCCAGTCTCAGCAGGAACCTGAGCCCAGCCCAGGGAGCTCAGCGCACGCGGGGCCAGGCCCAGAGCCCCGGGCACGGCCGCCCATTGCGGGGCAGCGGCGCAGACGGAATGTCCTGCGGCCCCAACCTCCTGCTCCTGCCACACAGCGCCAGCCTTCTCCCCCTCCTCCTCCTCTCCCAGCACAGCACAAATTCCAGCTCAGAGGGGGCTTCCCCAGAGAGGGCTCTGGCTCCTGTTCCAGCCTGAGTGTCCCCGCAGAGGAACAGGGCATCTTTCAGGCACTTCCACAAGCTCAGGCTTCTTCCCACATGTGGAACCTGGGATGCAAATGGCCTTGCTAAGAAAGCCAAAAGCCAAGGGAATGGATCAGTAATTATTGAATACAATCACCCTTCTTGCAGGCAAGGTTCACCAAGTCATTCCCTGCATTCTCCTATTCAGATTCTTTCCGTCGGCTGCTCTGAGAGGTCCAGCTTGTTCTGGTGCTTCTCAGGAACTGATTGTGCTCTTGATTTATGCACCAAGGCATCAGATGTGGAATCCTCTACATTGAACTCAGAAACAAACTCCTTCTGTCAGAGTATTTTCACAATCCAGATCATTTTCAAGATGTCCACTGACAGGTTGGAATGATTATCACACAACTCTCCACCTCTGGCTGCAGGCTCTGGAGATTCTTTCTCTGCATTCAGCCAGGCTTGTATTCCCTAACACTTCCTGGTACTCCCCTCCTGTTTTCTTAGCCTAGAACAGTAACAATGAAAACCTTATCCATGGCACAACTGCCCAGTCCACCAGGAAAAGAAAGGACAAGCTTGTCAAGTTCTCCAAAGCTTTGTCCTGCTGTGCTGCAAGAGTCCTGCTGCATGCACAGCCTGGAAAGCCAAGAGAAGCTGCAGGTGGTGGCACATCTTGAGACAGGAGCTCAACCTTGTTCTCCAGGAAAGGTTCTTGAGAAGAGCAAACATCACTGTGGAGAAGGTTCTTGGAAAAGCACAACAGCTTTCCACAAGTGCAATGAAAATGGAAAGAAACAAGCCAAGATGTTCACATCTACAATTTATTCCTTTCCTTACATGCTCCCTTTTCTCTCTTGCACTTGTTCTACATCACAGTCATTCATACTGATCACACCTCAAACCCCAAGGACTTAGGAAGTTTTACACACTCTGCAGGATCTTTAGCTACACACAGTTTGCCTTCTCCCTGTTTTGCTTTGAAAGCAATGCTGGAGACACCAGAAACTTGCAAATGCAAGATTTCAGAGCAGAGCGCTTTGGTCGGCCATGGGTTCTAGAGACAGGGCATGTGCTCCCCCAGTATTTCCCCCTCAGCAGTGACACTCCACAGCAGCAACAAAGGTGATTCCTGCAGCATTGTGCAGGGGTCAAGGCTCTGTGTCTCGGCTTCACATGGCAAAGTTCACCTGTTCTGACAGACTCGGCATCCAAACTAGTTGGCTTTTCTAGCTGTGTCAATGAGCAGCAGGAGAAATAAAGCAGCCAGCAGTTTCTTTGCAGAAAGGGCCTTTGCTCCAGGCTGAAAGTGCTGGATTGGCAGGGAGCAGGCAGACAGCTGAGAGCTGAGCTGCTGTATTGCACTGGCATCCAAACTCGGCAAAAAGAGCGTTTTCATTCTTTCATTTGACTCCTCCTATCGGCCGTCTCCGATTTTCACCTGGAAGAGGACCAGAAAGCAGGAGCAGCCCTGGGGACGAGGGCACCGCGCCGGGGCATAGCGCCGCTGCCACTCCCTATCCCGAGCGGCCGGGGAGCAGCACTGCCCCGCAGGGGCTGCATTTCTCCCTCTTCAAATCCTCCTCTGCCCTCCCCCGGGGCTGGCTCTGCCTGGCGCTGGCAGGCTCCTCGTTCAGCACTTGGCTCTGCTCCAGGGGAAAGTGCGGACAGCGCTTTCTTTGCTTGTGAGGAAGAGAGCGCAGCGCGGGGCGAGGGGGCGGGATGGGGCCCGGGGCGTGCGAGCACGAGGGGCGAACTGCGAGACTGCCGGGAAGAAAAGTTCCGATCTGGTGAAGAGGAAGCTGAACGAGCCGGTGGTTTTGGCAGGGGTATGGGAGGAAGAGATGCTCCGTGACTCCGGTTGGGCCCCGGAGCGGAGTGGCCCGTGCTGCCCCGGGGTGTGCGGGGCTCGGCTTTGGGGCGTGGGGGGGGAATGGGGAACGGGCACGGGAGGAACGGACACGGGGGAACGGACACGGGGGAACGGACACGGGGGGAATGGACACGGGGGAACGGACACGGGGGAATGGACACGGGGGAACGGACACAGGGGGAACGGACACGGGGGAACGGACAAGGGGGAACGGACACGGGGGAATGGACACACGGACAAACGCTCCGGGCGCTTCGGCGGCAGCAGCGGCAGCAGCAGAAAAGCAGCGATTCCACAGACCCTCTGCCTCCCTTCTCTTGTTCCTCCTCTCCCTCTCCCGGTGTCCCTCACCCTCTCCGGGTCTCCCTTTCGTTCTCTACCCCTCCCATCCCCCGTTCCCCGTGCTGGGCCGGGCCATGTCCCCGGCCTGCTCCCGGCCCCGAGCGGGGCTGCCCCCTCCCCGTCCCCGGCCGTCCCGCCGCGGTCTCGCCTCCGCCCGGCTCTGGCCGTACTGGCGGTGGCGCTGCTGGGCGGGCATCAGTGCCTGGGGCTGGGGCGGCATCGCCGCCCTTCGGCTCCGCCTGGCCCGAGCCCGGTCCCAGCCCCAGCCCCGACGTGGGGTCCAGTCCCGACTCCCGCCTCCGCCTCCGGCTCCGGCTCCGGCTCCTCCCGGGGCCCGCGGAGAACACACGCGGCACGGCCGCTCCCGCCGCCTCCGCTGCGGCCTCCCCGGCCAGGGGGGCGCTCGGGGGCCGTTCCTGGCCTCGGGCCAAGCGCTGACAGCCGCATCTCGCCCGCAGGGAAGGCGCAGGAGGCCCTGCAGGAGCGGTACCGAGCGGGTTCGCTGCTGGGCAGCGGCGGCTTCGGCAGCGTCTGCTCGGGGACGCGGCTCTCGGACGGCGCCCCGGTGAGCGGCGGGGCTGGCGGCGGGCGGAGGGGGAGGAGGAGGAGAAGGGAGAGGAGGAGGAGGACAAGGAGCAGAAGGAGGAGAAGGTCGGAGCGCGGCGGGACGGGCGGCGAGCTCAGCCCGCTGCTCTCCCTTGCTCGCCGGTGGCCATCAAACGCGTGCTGCAGGATCGCATCCGGCACTGGGGCGAGCTGGTGAGTGAGCGGGGCCAGTGGCAGCAGCCGGGCCGTGCCGGGCGGCAAGGAGCCGGGGCCCGGCAGGCTGGGAGCCGCCGGGAGCCCTGCGGGGAGAGCGGACGGGGGCTGAGCGGGGCATGCAGAGCATCCCGGGCTAGCCGAGGGCTCCCAGAGCCCCGGCACGGGCTCAGCCCCACTGAGGGCATCGCGCTCCTCCCGCAGCCCGACGGCACCAGCGCGCCCCTGGAGATCGTGCTGCTGGCCAAGGTGTCCTGTGGCTGTGCCGGTGTCATTCAGCTCCTGGAGTGGCTTGAGCTCCCCGACAGCTTCCTGCTGGTGCCGGAGTATCCGGAGCAGTGGCAGGAGCTCTCGGGTTTCCTGGCGGAGCGGGGGTTCCTGCCGGAGGAGGAGGCGGGGGGGCTGTTCCGCCAGGTGCTGGAGGCCGTGCGGCGCTGCACCAGCTGCGGGGTCCTGCACAGGGACATCAAGCCCGAGAACATCCTGCTCGACCTGGCCAGCGGGCAGCTGAAACTCATCGACTTTGGCTGTGGCGCCTTCCTCCAAGGCACAGCCTACACCCAGTTTGCAGGTGAGCCCTGGCAGGGGATGCTCCTGGGCATCTCATGGCCCAGCCTGGATGCAGCACCGGGGCTCTCCCCTATTGCAGCTGGGATGGGATTAATGCTGGAGCCAAGTTGATTTGGGTGAGGGTGTGAGAGGGGCCAGCTCCCAGCCCTACCGACAGCCTTCAGCACCCACTGTGGCCTGGGCTGGGGCTGGAGCTGGGGCAGCCAGCCCAACAAAAACCCCCATGGGGGTAGCAGAGAGGGTCTGCTACCTCTGCCCCGGATGGTTTGGTGTGCAGGCGAGGAAGGGCTTGGAGTGCTCCGCTCCCCTAGCTTGCCTTGGCTTATTAACATTTTTGGGGGCCATGCTTGTGGGGAGGAGAGTGGGTTTTCTCCACCACTGGGTGGGTTTCTCCTTTGTGTGTCATGGTTGGGCCTTCTCAGGGTTTCTGCTGCCCTCTTCCAGCACCAGTGGCTTCTTTTCCAGCCCTGAGTATGTGCACAAGTCCCAGGTGCTGGCGAGAGGGCAGCGGTCACCCCGTGTGCCTCTGGGGCAGCCCCCACATGCCCAGGGATGCTGGGGCCAGGCTCTGGCAGCAGCAGCATCCCCCTGCTGAGGTCCATCTGTGTTCCACAGGAACCCTGTCCTACAGCCCACCAGAGTGGATCCAGCACCAACGCTACCACGGCAAGGCAGCAACGATCTGGTCCCTGGGCCTCCTGCTGTGCCACCTGGTCATGGGGAAGCACCCATTCAGGAGGGGCCAGGAGATCATCTGGGGGTGGATCTTGTTCCTGTGATGGCTCTCTCAAGGTGGATCCTCATCTCTGGTCACAGGGGGAATACCAGTGCTGGGAGACAGCAGTGGGCTCATGGGCATCCTGCTCTGGCAGCTGCTGAGGAGGTGGCACATGTCCTGCTCTCCTGCTCTCCTCCAAACAGAGTGTCCATGGGGCAGTTTAGGCCCAGCTCTGGGCACACCCAGCATGGCCTGGGCATGGGAACAGGGGACCAACTTCTCCAACTGACTGGTGATTTCTGGTTTCTCTCCCCAGAGTGCCAGGATGTCATTAAGAGGTGTTTGTCCATGCAACCCTCAGACAGGCCATCCTTAGAAGAGCTTTTCTGTCATCCTTGGGTGCTGGGTGTTCCTCTGCCCTAGAAGATGGGAGAGATCCACGTGCACAGTTGGATCCAGGGGCCTGGCAGCTACGAGCTCCACACGTCTTGGCAATCAGTGGCAAAGCAAACCAGACTGGTTTTGTGCTGCCTGTAGCTCTGAGCAGGGGTCAGCAGAAGGGAACAAGCAGCTCTTGGGCTGGAGCTGAGCTGGAGACCTGGTGTGGCAAGCACTGGTGGCCACCATCCCCCCTGGTTTGTTTGTCTGGTTCATGGATGGCTGGGGCCCTGGGCAGAGCCCTGACAGCCTGGTCTGGCCCCAGGGAAGGAGAAGGAGCCCCTGGAGAAGCTGTACCCAGTGGGGCTCCTGCTGGAGACCCCAAGGACAATCTCGAGGATGACAATCTCTTCCTTGGCCTAGCCAGCTGAAGATGATGGACTTTGATTCTGGCACCTTCTTCAAAGCCAGGCTCCATGCCCAATTTGCAGGTGAGTCCACAGGTAGGGGAATACTCCCAGATCTGGGCATGGCACGGCCTGGCCAGGCACCAAAGGTTCCCCCGTTACTGGGGCAGATGCAATGAATTCTTCAGTTGGCTGCCCAGCTGCTTTTTGGCTCTGGGCAGCTGCTGAGGGCTGGATGTGCCGTGGCTGGCTGCAGGCTGGGCACATGTCCTGTCTCCTGCTCTGCTGCCAAAGGCAGCAGGGATGGGCAGCTCTGGGCACAGCCAGCATGGCCTGGGCACCACAGGCATTGGCACAAGGGGACAGGAGCCCTCAGCTGACGGGCAGTTCCTGCTTTCTCTCCTTGCAGCCGGGTTCTGCGGGTGCTGAGGTTGCTCTGGACTCTGCCAGGGCTCTGCTGGGCTCAGCCCTGGGCCCAGCTGGGCTGGCTCTGCCCTCACATTGCTCTGACAGCTTTGCATCAGACGGGCCCATTCTGAGCCCAGCACCTGAACTTTCTGCTTTGGCAGGTGAGTGAGACTCTCCTGCAGGCCCAGAGATTGCAGCTGGGGGCACACATCCAATTGGCAAGGACCCAAACTCTCCACAGTTCCAGCTGAACGCCTGGATCTCTCCAGGATGGTTTGTCTGTCCCACTCTTCATTCCTTTTTGGCTGGAATTGTGCAGTTGCACTTCCTCCTCTGGAAGTGCCAGGAGTGGGCCAAAGCTGGCGAGTGGGCCGTGTTCCTGAGGCAGTGCAGTCTGGAGCTGATGGATGGAGAATTGCCCTTCTGCACTTCCCAACCAGGGCAAAAAGCTCTAAGTGGGACTTTGTGTCTTGAAGAAACCCCTGACAGTTTCAATGGGAATGTGCAGCTCATTCACAGGGTGAGAAGGAAGGGCATCTTCTAAAGGATTTGGGGTGTGACAGAGTTTAGATTCCCAGTCCTGCTTAGAGCTGGCAGGGCACAAAGCAATTTCCTATTGCTTCAACAACAATTGAAAATATCAATGTTGGAAACAAACTCAAAAAACTTTTCTAAAAGGCTGCTGAGGTCAGTAAGATGCATCAATGCCATCAGCACATTCACAAAGTAAATAAATGAGTTCTCTTTTTCAAAGGATCAGTTACCTCTTAATCCGAAGCTAAGAAGTTTTTTCACTGCACGCTTGGGTTTTGCTTTTATCTTTCACATTTTATACAGTTTTTTATTACTTTTTCCTCTTTTTTTTTTCTCTTAATCGACAACGTGTCCTAGAAAAGGAATGTTTTTTGCTCCTGGTTCCCGTGTGGAGCAGCTCCCTTCCTGCTGGCTGAGCTGCTCAGGCAGAGCCCGGCAGCTCCTGGCCCTGCAGGGCTGAGGCTTTTCCCCGTTGCTGGGCACAGACTGATGGAGCAGCACTGCTGAACACGGGCACACCCAGAGGGACCAGCAGCAGCTGCCTTTGGCCACCTGAGGCTCCAAGGCCCAAACTCTGAGCAGACAGGGCTGGGAGAGACTGGCAGGCTCCCTGCTGGCTGTGCTGCCCCACTTGTGCCTGGCCCAGCTTTGCTTGGGGCAGAGGGAGAACAAGGGGCAGCTCCCTCCCAGCCCCAGCCCAGGGACCCCTCCAGCCCCGGGGCTTGGGGCACTGTCAGCACCTGCTGCTCCAGCCAGGGCTTCTGCTGGCCCTGACAGCAACAGCCAAACTGGGGCTGATCCCGAGGGAGCAGCAGCAGGGCCTGGATCTGATCCCTGACTCTGGGCCAGGGCTGCACAAATGACCCCACAGCAGCAGCAGCAGCAGCACATGGAGCTGACTTTCAGCACAGCCCCTGCCCCTCTTCCCTCCCGTGTGCAGCGGTGTCACAGCAGCCTGAGGCACCTGGGAGCCCCCAGTGCCAGCAGGGACTTTAGATGGCAGCCCTGGGCTCCTGGATGTTGTGCAGGAAACGGAGCTGGGGACTCCCTGTCCATGTGGAGCTTCCAGATGGAAAAGGCTGCTGTGCCCAGGCAGCTCCAAGGGCACAGCAAGGAGGGTCTCGAGCACTGGGTCTGTGCCAGTCCCACAGTCCTGGGCAGCAGCCAGCGAGCCCTGGGGGAACAGAGGGCACAGCAAGAGGGACAGAACCAGGCAAGGTCAGAGACTGGAGAGAGCCAGGCCCGGGAGCAGGAACAGCTGCTCCATTGCACTCTTGGAGAAAGCTCTTGGCTGCTTCAAAGCGCTGAAAGGCGTGAAGGGCAGAGAAGAGGCCACAGCAAACAATGCTCCTGTTTCCACAGCCTCCCCTCTCCGTGTCCCAGAAGGAATTGGATGGACTGTGTTCTTCTCTCTGAGTTCTCTCATTCAGCATGAGCAGCTCAGCACCAGCAGCTGAAGGAGCCGAAGCCTCAGGCCACAGGAGCTGGGCAAGAGGAGACTTTCTGAGCAAATGATGCTGCTAACATGGACCTATCTGAATGCAGCAGATGGAAACATGGAATCACAGAATCCTTGGGAAAGACCTCTGAGCTCATCCAGTGCAGCCGGTCAGCCAGCAGTGCCAAGCCCAGCACTGAACCACGTCCCTGAAGTGCCAAGGCCTGGACAACAGCCCTGAGGGAGGCCTGGACAGCAGGCCCTGAGCCAAAGGTGCCTCTGGATGAACATTCCAACCAAAGGTTATCTTTGGATCTGCTCCCTAATGAAATATGCATGGTTATTAGCACTGTCATAGATGTAGGCACTCATTAGTGAAACATGTATTGACCTTTCTGTGTTTAGAAGCGAGACAAGGCCATGAAATCTGACATCTGGCCTTGTTTGGGGCTGAAGGATCAAAGTCACCTCCCTTGGTTCCTCCTGGGGCCCTGGCCAGGCTTTGGGAGGGAGCCAAGAGGAGCATGAAACCAGATGTTGCCCCACTAGAAGTGCTGTCAGTTTGTTCATTCAGCACTGTCAGAGCTGGGCCCTCTCCCAGCAGGGTTGGAGCCTCACCTGTGGCTGGAGGCACCTGCAGGAATTCCCAGTGCCCAGGAGTGGCTCTGCAGCCCTGGGCTGGGACAGCTTCCCCCAGCTGCTGTGTGGAGCTGGGGGATGGTAAAGGCTGAGGGTGACTGGGGCTGGATCTTTCTTAATCACTGCAGGCAATCTTTGGGTGCATTGCTGAGCTGCTCCTTTTGTGATTATTTTCTAATGATTATGTGCTTTGCTGAGCTTATGCTTTTGTAAATTTTTTGCAGACATACATTGTATAAATTACACAATTCCTTCAGTTGGTGTCTGTGTCTTTGGTGCTGACCCTGCCCACTGGCAAAACTGACCCTGTGGGCTCCATAGAACCAAGGGGCCTTTGTGACACTGCAGGAACTCTTGTAACCAGGGGACCATGGTGACATGTGGGGCCTCATGGAACAACAGAGACCATTCTGACACTGTGGGGACTCGTGGGGACAAGGCTCCATTGTTTTCCCCTCCCTGCCCCTGCCCCAGCCCAGCAGAGCAGCAGAGTCAGGTCTGGCCCTGCAGCAGGAACTGGAGGCCCTGGAGGTCAGGAACAGCCACTCTGTGTCTGGAATGCTCAGCAGATGCTCAGCTGGGGCAGCTCCTGCAGCCCCAGGGCCAGCCCTGCTGCCCAGCCCAGCAGCAGAGTTGGCCCTAGGGCTCCTCAGGCAGCTCCTGCTGGCCCAGGGACATGGCAGCCTCTTGCCAGGGCTCCTCTGCACACCCACGGGCTCCTGCTCTGCTCCTGGCCCATGCCAGCTGCCCCCAGAGCCTTTGCCAGGGGAACACGTCTGTGCTGGCCCGAGCAGCCATTGCTGCAGCCCCTGCCCTGCTCCCCAGAGCCTGAGCTGGGGCTGCTGCTCTGCAGAGCACGGGGGCTGTGCTGCCCGGGGCCCTGGGCTGCCTCTGCTGGGCTCTGCTGCTCAGCCTGGGACACAGAGGCAGCTGATGGTGCTCCCTGCACTGACCCCCTCCCACACGGGCTCTGTGGGGCCATGGAGGGGGCTCAGAGGTGCCTGCCTTGTTCCAGGGCTGCCAGAGGGGCTTGGGGCTGCCTGGATCTTCCTGGGAGAGTTCCCTGAGGGTCAGAGGAGTCAGTGCCCAGGCTGCTTTCCCTGTGCCTGCTGTGTCCCCTGGGGTGCAGAGCTCTCCTGGCTCCCAGCAGACATTCAGTCCTTGATCTCAGGGTGACCCCACCCTGGGCAGGATTCTGCTCCCGGGCTCCATTCACTGCTGACCTGATGGGCCAGCCTGTCCCTGCAGATCCTCTCTGCTCCCCTGGCAGGTTCTCATTTCCTCCAGAATAGTGCTCACCTGCCACCAGAGCCATCACAGGCTGCAGAGCCCCAGGTAGGTGACTTGGAGATCATTTGTCATCTCCATGGCCACTGACCACTGACACAACACACCTGACCCTGCCCCCAGTCCCTGAAGTACCACAGTGGGGCCCTGATCTCACTGCACCGACTCCAGGGACAAGCAAGCAAAGCAGTGAGACTCTGCAAAATCCATTCCTTGGGCTTCTCCTGGAGACTAAGTTAGTAAGAAGACCTAAGCCTTTGGGCACTGCTCTAAGGAAATCCCCTTTGCTGCTGGAGCTGCTGTGCTGGAGCCCAGCTGTGTCCCAGCAGTGCCTGTGGCCTGTCCCTGCCTGCGGGCACAGCACGGACACGCAGCAGGACAGCGACTGAGCTGCCAGAGCACTCAGCCTTGGACAAGAACAATAAAGGAGAGGCTGGATGTGGAAAAAGAGCAGCTCTCAAAAGACCAGGTGCTGCTGCTCCCTGACAGTGCTGATGGGCTGGGATTGTTTTCCTCTCTACCTCTGCACACAGACACTGTCCCTGCAGCTGAAGGAGAGGTAACAGAGGGAGGATTTTTGACAAATAAGTCTCATCAGGAACATTTACTTTATTTAACATTTATTTTATTTAAATACACACAGAGCATGATTCCTAATATACACATTCTCTAAATCAAGTTAGAGAGGTAGAGAGTGAACTCAATATGGGAAGATAACTAAAATTTCAGTGGGAAAATGATCACAAGGAAAAAGTAGAAAAGCTGTTCTCCCACTCCCAGCACTTTTAAAGGCTTTAGAAGGCAGGCTGGACATGCAATATGTTACAAAGTGAACAGTCTGCAAAAGAAAATAGAAAAATTTAAACTTCTGAAAAGCATCCAGTCATTGCTTTCCTCAGGGCAGCCTTGAGCTCCTGGTTCCTCAGGCTGTAGATGAGGGGGTTCAGGGCTGGAGGCACCACCGAGTACAGAATTGACACTGCCAGATCCAGGGATGGGGAGGACATGGAGGGGGGCTTCAGGTAGGTAAACACTGCAGTGCTGATAAAAAGGGAGAGCACGGCCAGGTGAGGGAGGCAGGTGGAAAAGGCTTTGTGCCGTCCCTGCTCAGAGGGGATCCTCAGCACAGCCCTGAAGATCTGCACATAGGAGAAAACAATGAACACAAAACAACCAAGTGCTAAAGAGATGGAGAACACAATGAGCCCAAATTCCCTGAGATAGGATTTGGAGCAGGAGAGCCCGAGAATGTGTGGGATTTCACAGAAGAACTGGCCCAGGACATTACCCTGGCACAGGGGCAGGGAAAATGTATTGGCTGTGTGCAAAACAGCATTGAGAAAGGCACTGGCCCAGG
>JANIJU010000062.1:0-16424 GCA_025504685.1 Leucosticte australis
GAAGGATGTTTCTTTTCCATAGGAAGGAAAGCACAGAGCTTTCCCCCTTCTCTCTCCACTTCTGCCCCCCAAGTGTTTCAGGGGCAGAAGTGGAGAGAGAAGGCTCTTGAGAGGCCAAGCCAGTCAGACCTGTTTCTCCTGACAGCTTTTTTCACAGAGGAATCCTTGGACATACAGAATTTGGGAGGTGGGATCTCAATTTTGACCACAGGCACCTGGTCAAGATGGGTCATTTTCCCATAGGAAAGAAAAACATGAAGTCCAAGTGTTTTGGAAGAAGATGAGAGGTGGCCACCCATGGGCCAAGCCAGCCAGACCTCTCTCTCCTGACACCTTTCATCTGGTGGAAATCCTTGGACATAAGGTACTTTTGGAGGTGGAATCTCAGCCTTGGCTGTGGGCGCCTGGATAGGAAGAAGAGCTATTTTTATTAAGAAGGAAAGCATAGAGCCCCAGGGTTTCAGAGGCAGATGAGTGCCAGCCCTCCAGAAGCCAAGGCCAGCCAGACTTGTCAGTCCTGGCAGCTTTTTTCTCGGAGCTATCCTTGGATATAGGGAATTCTGGAGGCAGATGCCCAATTTTGGCCATGGGTGCCTGGTCGAGATGAATGTTTTTTTCCCATAAGAAAGAAAAGCACATGGTCCCAGTGTTTCAAAGGCAGATGAGAGGTGGCCCCTGGGTGGCCAAGGCAGCCAGATCTGTCTCTCCTGACAGATTTCATCTGGGAACAAGCTTTGCATAGAAGGAAATTTGGAGGAGGAATCCCAGTTTTGTCCCTGGGCCCCTGGGGGAGAAGGACAGTTCTCTCCCATGGGAAGGAAAGCCCAGAGCCCCAGTGCTTCAGGGGCAGATGAGAAGCAGCCCTTGACATGCCAAGGCCAGATGAACCTGTCAGGTGTCCCCAGGAGGCCCAGCCAGCCAGACCTGTTCCATGTTCCCTTGGTTTTGTGGGACCCCACAGTGTCACAATGGTCTTCTTGGTTCCATGAGGCTCTGGAGTGTCACAATGTTCCCTTTGCTTCTGCTGTGTCACAATGGCCCTGTGCTTCCAAGAGGCCTTGCAATGTCACCATGGCCTCGTGCTTCCACAAAGCCCTGATGTGTCACCATGGCCCCTCGGCTCCATGCACCCTCACTGTGTCACAATGGCTCCTCCGTGACACTCTGGGCTGCACAAGGTCACCATGGACCCTTGGTTCCTTGGGGCCCCCAAGTTTCACAATGGTCTCCTTGATTCCCTGAGGCACCACAGTGTCACCATGGCCCTTTGGTTCCATGAGGTTCCGTAGTGTCACCATGGTGTCCTTGGACCCGCATTGTCACAACCCACCCATGGTTCCATGAAGTTCCATAGAGTGTTGTTAAATAATGAAGCCACAGGGGCTAGCTTCTTAGCAAGATAGCTGATTCCCTGTGGGTCAGAGAGCCCCAGGCAAGCAGTCTCAAGGCTGGATACCTCAGTCCTTCGGGGGCTGGGTGCCCTAGGCCAGACTACCACACAGCTGTGGCCCCTTAGCAAGCTCAGTGATTGTCAGCTCTTAGCGATATCAGCTCTTGTATGGTTTCAGCTCTTTAGCTTGCTCTAGGGGCTTTGGCTGGCCGTGGCTTCTATGAAGGCAGACGAAGGAGAGAGGAGAAGGCGCCTCGGCTGTTCCACGATGGTTTATTCTGAGGGATTCGCGAAGGGTCCGAATGCAGCTCTTCTAAACAAAATGGGCCAAGACAGCCCCTTTTATAGGGTTAGGGGGGCTTGGAAACTGACCAATTGTAAGGCTTAGGGAAACTAGCCTATGGGGTCACAGAGAGATAAGCAGGCCTGGAGGACCAGAGTGAGGACTTCTGGTTCAATTCCTATGACTCAGCAAATACCTATCTCTAAACATTCCTCCACAGAGCCGTAGCCAGCCTGTGCCTGCTACAGAGTAGGAGCCGGAATGAGCGATGTGGGACTCCAGGCAGCTCTCCAAAATGCAGTTTATTACATCTAAGACTTTACAGCAGTCCAGGGTCATGGGTGACAGAGCCTGTGCCTACAGGTGTCACCTCCAGCTTCAGACAAGCCTGAAAACCCTTTACTTTTGGTTACAATGCATTATATACTTTTCTTTGCTGAGCATTTTAATACAGAAGAACCTTAACTTTTACCTATAGTCTATCATAACTATTATAATTACCATATTAATGTTACTATTCTCCAGTCACTAACGTTATTATGCTACAGTTTAAGCTAGAAGTTGTTTTTCAGTTTTCTTGCAGTGAAGAATTCTGAGACCTTTTTTCTACTTGCAACATCAGCAGTCTTGGTTGCCTGTGGTATCTTTCTGCTTGGTAAAAACATCTTGTTTGAGGTGGATTTATCCTTAGCTCTAAGCCATAAAAACCCCTTCTAACTAACATACCCTTTGCCTTCTTAGTTATCCAGTAAAACTGGCTCAGCAATTCTTTTCTTCTGTATCAAAACTTTCTTTCATTTCAATTCCTTCTTCAGATTCTACATACAAAAATCTTTCTGCCAAGCATACCATATCTGTGAGACTTCCTTGTCAAACTTTCATCCTTTCCAACATCCCTACAGAGTGGTCAAATGCTTGAGGCCAAGAGCACCTGGACAAGAGAGACAGTTCTTTTCTACAGGGAGGAAACCACAGAGCCCCAGGGTTTGAAGGCAGATGAGAAGCGATCACCAGAGGCCAAGGCAAGCCCGACCTGTCTGTCCTTGCAGCTTTTGGCTGAAAGCAACCTTTGGATATATGGGGACTCTGGGGGTGGAATTCCCTATCAGTCATGGGTTCCTGGACTGGAATGACAGTTCTCCATGGGAAGGAAAGGGTGGAGTCCCAGCATTTCAAAGGCTGTTTAGAGGCAGCCCCAAGGGGACCAAGGCCAGCCAGACATGTTGTCAGGAAAGAATCCTTGGATGGACAGAACTTGGGAAGCCAAACCTCACTTTTGTCTGTGGACATCTGGACGAGAAGGACAGCTCTTTTCCATAGGAAGGAAAGTGTAGAGCTCCAGTGTTTCAAAGGCAGATGAGAGCTGGCCCTCAGGAAACCAAGGGAGCCTGGACAGTTGTGGCAGCTTTTGTCTGGGAGCTATCCTTGGATATAAGAAATTTTGGAGGCAGATTCTCAATTTTGGCCAGGGATGCCTGGATTTGAAAGACTTTTTTGCATGGGAAGAAAAGCACAGCCGCCAGTGTTTTGATGGCAGATGAGAGGCAGCCCCCAAGACACCAAGGCCAGCCAGAGCAGTCTGTCATGGCAGATTTTGTATGGGAATAATCCTTGGATATAATCAGATTTGGAGGAGGAATCCCAATTTCAGCCATGAACCCCTGGAGGAGAAGGACAGTTCTATCCCACAGGAAGGAAAGCATAGAGCTTTAAGGTTTCAGGGGCTGATGAGAACATGCCAAGAACATGCCCTCAACATGCCAAGGTCAGCTTGACCAGTCAGGCAGCCCCCAGGAGGCTCAGCCAGCCAGACCTGTTCCATGTTCTTGCATCCTTGGGGCCTGCAGCATCACAATGGCCCCTTGGTTCCATGAGGCCCTGGTAGGATCACAACAGATCTTTGTTTCCATGAGGCCCAGTGATATCACAATGGTATCCTTGGCTCCACAGTGGCACAATGGCCCCTTGCTTCCATGAGGCTATGCAGTGTCCAAATGGTTTCCTTGTTTCCATGGGACTGGGCAATGCCACAATGGCCCCTTGGTTCCATGAGGCCTGGATGTGTCACAGTGGCCCCTTGCTTCCATGAGACCTTGCAGTGTCACAGTGGTTGCCTTGGTTCAATGAGGCCCTGTGGTGTCACAATGGCCCCCTGTGGGGTTCCAGTGGGTCCTGAATTGTCATAATGGTCTCCATGGCTCCATGAGGCCCCACAACGTCACAATGGACCTTTGGTTCCACGAGGTTTTGTATTGCCAACAACAGTCTCCTTGGTTCCACAGGGTCACAATGCACCCTTG
The DNA here is from genome assembly GCA_025504685.1 of Leucosticte australis. Lineage (NCBI taxonomy): Eukaryota > Metazoa > Chordata > Aves > Passeriformes > Fringillidae > Leucosticte > Leucosticte australis. Next base: position 3,974 of record JANIJU010000062.1, read on the forward strand.
GTTCCATGAGGTTCAGTAGCGTAACATGGACGCCTTGATTCCCTGAGGTTGTGCAGTGTCACAGTGATCTCCTTGGTTCTGCGACTCTGCTGTGGCTGCTGTGTAACAATGGACCTGTGGTACCATGACGTTCCATAGTGTCACCATGGTCCCTTTGGTTCCACAAGACCTTGCTGGGCCACCATGGCCCCTTGGTTCCATGAGGTTCCGCACTGTCAACAATGATCTCCTTAGTTCTGCAGGGTCACAATGGACCCTTGGTTCCATGAGGTGTCTGGGATTTCACAGCCCCTCACAGACCCTTATGGCCCCTCATTGCCCCTCACAACCCCTCACGGCCCCTTCCAGCACATCACGGCTCCACATGGTCCCTCACGGCCCCTCACAGCCCCTCAGGGCCCCTCACAACCTCTCACAGCCCCTCACAACCCCTCACAGCCCCTCATGGTCCCTCACAGCCCCTCACGGTCCCTCACAGCCCCTCACAGCTCCTCACGGCCCCTCACAGTCACAGGCCCGAGGCTCCTCCCAAAGCAGAAGGGGTCGGGCCCTGCTTGTTCTCCTTTCATTTCAGTCCCTTCACAGCCACGAGTGCAGAAAGGCTGAAATGGAGCCTTTCCCCGGTGTTTCCCTCGGGGTTAATTGCGGGCTGAAGCTCTGTGCTGGCGCTGGCCCGAGCGCCACCATCCCTGCAGCCGCCAGGCCTTTGCTGTCCCCCCGTGTCCGTTCCCTGTCCCCGAGTCCCGCCCGGCTCTGGCAGCAGCAGCAGCCGCAGCGCAGGGGGCGCCGGCCCGGCCCAGCCAGGGCTCCCGGCCGGGAGCAGCAGCAGCGCCGGCCCCTTGCCGCCTGCTCCTGCCTCGGCTCCCAAGGGCTTTTTCCAGCTGAATTGGGGACTAGAGCAACAAGCACCCACACACAGCCCTGACTCCTCAGGGCCCGCCTGTGCTGCCCTGAGCCAGCCCTCAGAGGAAGGAAGGATCGGGTTCCAGCGCTGTTTTCAGCACTCATTAACTCACCCTGAGCTGACAGCAGGAGGCTGCTGGTGCCTTTGCCTTGAGAATTGGAGATCAGGGCTGCTCTTGGCCCTCTTCTGCTTGCCACCTGAATTTTATCCATCAAACTGCAAGTGCCTCTTTCAGGTAGTGCTACCCATGGTGCTTTCATGACAGTGAAGTCAGTATTTTTGTTGCAGGCTTAAAGATCAGCAGATACTGGAATGCCCTCCAGCCCCTGAGCACTGAGGTGAGGGAATTAAAGCCACACAGGCCACATTTGCAGCGCTCAAACACAGCCCTGTTGCTGGCACTGTTGAAATAGAATAAACTGACAGAGGCCATCACAGAAATTGCCTCTGCAGTGTAGAATTAAATTAAAAAATCCACCAGGAGAAACAGAAACCAGAACTTCTCGACTCGCTTCATTGCTCCTTCCCAGCAGCAGGAAAGGCAGATGCCCAGAGGTATTTTGCACTGCTGCTGAGCCCAGTTTGAGCCCAGGCTCTGCCCAGTCTCAGCAGGAACCTGAGCCCAGCCCAGGGAGCTCAGCGCACGCGGGGCCAGGCCCAGAGCCCCGGGCACGGCCGCCCATTGCGGGGCAGCGGCGCAGACGGAATGTCCTGCGGCCCCAACCTCCTGCTCCTGCCACACAGCGCCAGCCTTCTCCCCCTCCTCCTCCTCTCCCAGCACAGCACAAATTCCAGCTCAGAGGGGGCTTCCCCAGAGAGGGCTCTGGCTCCTGTTCCAGCCTGAGTGTCCCCGCAGAGGAACAGGGCATCTTTCAGGCACTTCCACAAGCTCAGGCTTCTTCCCACATGTGGAACCTGGGATGCAAATGGCCTTGCTAAGAAAGCCAAAAGCCAAGGGAATGGATCAGTAATTATTAGAATAAAATCACCCTTCTTGCAGGCAAGGTTCACCAAGTCATTCCCTGCATTCTCCTATTCAGATTCTTTCCGTCGGCTGCTCTGAGAGGTCCAGCTTGTTCTGGTGCTTCTCAGGAACTGATTGTGCTCTTGATTTATGCACCAAGGCACCAGATGTGGAATCCTCTACATTGAACTCAGAAACAAACTCCTTCTGTCAGAGTATTTTCACAATCCAGATCATTTTCAAGATGTCCACTGACAGGTTGGAATGATTATCACACAACTCTCCACCTCTGGCTGCAGGCTCTGGAGATTCTTTCTCTGCATTCAGCCAGGCTTGTATTCCCTAACACTTCCTGGTACTCCCCTCCTGTTTTCTTAGCCTAGAACAGTAACAATGAAAACCTTACCCATGGCACAACTGCCCAGTCCACCAGGAAAAGAAAGGACAAGCTTGTCAAGTTCTCCAAAGCTTTGTCCTGCTGTGCTGCAAGAGTCCTGCTGCATGCACAGCCTGGAAAGCCAAGAGAAGCTGCAGGTGGTGGCACATCTTGAGACAGGAGCTCAACCTTGTTCTCCAGGAAAGGTTCTTGAGAAGAGCAAACATCACTGTGGAGAAGGTTCTTGGAAAAGCACAACAGCTTTCCACAAGTGCAATGAAAATGGAAAGAAACAAGCCAAGATGTTCACATCTACAATTTATTCCTTTCCTTACATGCTCCCTTTTCTCTCTTGCACTTGTTCTACATCACAGTCATTCATACTGATCACACCTCAAACCCCAAGGACTTAGGAAGTTTTACACACTCTGCAGGATCTTTAGCTACACACAGTTTGCCTTCTCCCTGTTTTGCTTTGAAAGCAATGCTGGAGACACCAGAAACTTGCAAATGCAAGATTTCAGAGCAGAGCGCTTTGGTCGGCCATGGGTTCTAGAGACAGGGCATGTGCTCCCCCAGTATTTCACGCTCAGCAGTGACACTCCACAGCAGCAACAAAGGTGATTCCTGCAGCATTGTGCAGGGGTCAAGGCTCTGTGTCTCGGCTTCACATGGCAAAGTTCACCTGTTCTGACAGACTTGGCATCCAAACTAGTTGGCTTTTCTAGCTGTGTCAAAGAGCAGCAGGAGAAATAAAGCAGCCAGCAGTTTCTTTGCAGAAAGGGCCTTTGCTCCAGGCTGAAAGTGCTGGATTGGCAGGGAGCAGGCAGACAGCTGAGAGCTGAGCTGCTGTATTGCACTGGCATCCAAACTCGGCAAAAAGAGCGTTTTCATTCTTTCATTTGACTCCTCCTATCGGCCGTCTCCGATTTTCACCTGGAAGAGGACCAGAAAGCAGGAGCAGCCCTGGGGACGAGGGCACCGCGCCGGGGCATAGCGCCGCTGCCACTCCCTATCCCGAGCGGCCGGGGAGCAGCACTGCCCCGCAGGGGCTGCATTTCTCCCTCTTCAAATCCTCCTCTGCCCTCCCCCGGGGCTGGCTCTGCCTGGCGCTGGCAGGCTCCTCGTTCAGCACTTGGCTCTGCTCCAGGGGAAAGTGCGGACAGCGCTTTCTTTGCTTGTGAGGAAGAGAGCGCAGCGCGGGGCGAGGGGGCGGGATGGGGCCCGGGGCGTGCGAGCACGAGGGGCGAACTGCGAGACTGCCGGGAAGAAAAGTTCCGATCTGGTGAAGAGGAAGCTGAACGAGCCGGTGGTTTTGGCAGGGGTATGGGAGGAAGAGATGCTCCGTGACTGCGGTTGGGCCCCGGAGCGGAGTGGCCCGTGCTGCCCCGGGGTGTGCGGGGCTCGGCTTTGGGGCGTGGGGGGGGAATGGGGAACGGGCACGGGAGGAACGGACACGGGGGAACGGACACGGGGGAACGGACACGGGGGGAATGGACACGGGGGAACGGACACGGGGGAATGGACACGGGGGAACGGACACGGGGGGAACGGACACGGGGGAACGGACAAGGGGGAACGGACACGGGGGAATGGACACACGGACAAACGCTCCGGGCGCTTCGGCGGCAGCAGCGGCAGCAGCAGAAAAGCAGCGATTCCACAGACCCTCTGCCTCCCTTCTCTTGTTCCTCCTCTCCCTCTCCCGGTGTCCCTCACCCTCTCCGGGTCTCCCTTTCGTTCTCTACCCCTCCCATCCCCCGTTCCCCGTGCTGGGCCGGGCCATGTCCCCGGCCTGCTCCCGGCCCCGAGCGGGGCTGCCCCCTCCCCGTCCCCGGCCGTCCCGCCGCGGTCTCGCCTCCGCCCGGCTCTGGCCGTACTGGCGGTGGCGCTGCTGGGCGGGCATCAGTGCCTGGGGCTGGGGCGGCATCGCCGCCCTTCGGCTCCGCCTGGCCCGAGCCCGGTCCCAGCCCCAGCCCCGACGTGGGGTCCAGTCCCGACTCCCGCCTCCGGCTCCGGCTCCGGCTCCGGCTCCTCCCGGGGCCCGCGGAGAACACACGCGGCACGGCCGCTCCCGCCGCCTCCGCTGCGGCCTCCCCGGCCAGGGGGGCGCTCGGGGGCCGTTCCTGGCCTCGGGCCAAGCGCTGACAGCCGCATCTCGCCCGCAGGGAAGGCGCAGGAGGCCCTGCAGGAGCGGTACCGAGCGGGTTCGCTGCTGGGCAGCGGCGGCTTCGGCAGCGTCTGCTCGGGGACGCGGCTCTCGGACGGCGCCCCGGTGAGCGGCGGGGCTGGCGGCGGGCGGAGGGGGAGGAGGAGGAGAAGGGAGAGGAGGAGGAGGACAAGGAGCAGAAGGAGGAGAAGGTCGGAGCGCGGCGGGACGGGCGGCGAGCTCAGCCCGCTGCTCTCCCTTGCTCGCCGGTGGCCATCAAACGCGTGCTGCAGGATCGCATCCGGCACTGGGGCGAGCTGGTGAGTGAGCGGGGCCAGTGGCAGCAGCCGGGCCGTGCCGGGCGGCAAGGAGCCGGGGCCCGGCAGGCTGGGAGCCGCCGGGAGCCCTGCGGGGAGAGCGGACGGGGGCTGAGCGGGGCATGCAGAGCATCCCGGGCTAGCCGAGGGCTCCCAGAGCCCCGGCACGGGCTCAGCCCCACTGAGGGCATCGCGCTCCTCCCGCAGCCCGACGGCACCAGCGCGCCCCTGGAGATCGTGCTGCTGGCCAAGGTGTCCTGTGGCTGTGCCGGTGTCATTCAGCTCCTGGAGTGGCTTGAGCTCCCCGACAGCTTCCTGCTGGTGCCGGAGTATCCGGAGCGGTGCCAGGAGCTCTCGGGTTTCCTGGCGGAGCGGGGGTTCCTGCCGGAGGAGGAGGCGGGGGGGGCTGTTCCGCCAGGTGCTGGAGGCCGTGCGGCGCTGCACCAGCTGCGGGGTCCTGCACAGGGACATCAAGCCCGAGAACATCCTGCTCGACCTGGCCAGCGGGCAGCTGAAACTCATCGACTTTGGCTGTGGCGCCTTCCTCCAAGGCACAGCCTACACCCAGTTTGCAGGTGAGCCCTGGCAGGGGATGCTCCTGGGAATCTCATGGCCCAGCCTGGATGCAGCACCGGGGCTCTCCCCTATTGCAGCTGGGATGGGATTAATGCTGGAGCCAAGTTGATTTGGGTGAGGGTGTGAGAGGGGCCAGCTCCCAGCCCTACCGACAGCCTTCAGCACCCACTGTGGCCTGGGCTGGGGCTGGAGCTGGGGCAGCCAGCCCAACAAAAACCCCCATGGGGGTAGCAGAGAGGGTCTGCTACCTCTGCCCCGGATGGTTTGGTGTGCAGGCGAGGAAGGGCTTGGAGTGCTCCGCTCCCCTAGCTTGCCTTGGCTTATTAACATTTTTGGGGGCCATGCTTGTGGGGAGGAGAGTGGGTTTTCTCCACCACTGGGTGGGTTTCTCCTTTGTGTGTCATGGTTGGGCCTTCTCAGGGTTTCTGCTGCCCTCTTCCAGCACCAGTGGCTTCTTTTCCAGCCCTGAGTATGTGCACAAGTCCCAGGTGCTGGCGAGAGGGCAGCGGTCACCCCGTGTGCCTCTGGGGCAGCCCCCACATGCCCAGGGATGCTGGGGCCAGGCTCTGGCAGCAGCAGCATCCCCCTGCTGAGGTCCATCTGTGTTCCACAGGAACCCTGTCCTACAGCCCACCAGAGTGGATCCAGCACCAACGCTACCACGGCGAGGCAGCAACGATCTGGTCCCTGGGCCTCCTGCTGTGCCACCTGGTCATGGGGAAGCACCCATTCAGGAGGGGCCAGGAGATCATCTGGGGGTGGATCTTGTTCCTGTGATGGCTCTCTCAAGGTGGATCCTCATCTCTGGTCACAGGGGGAATACCAGTGCTGGGAGACAGCAGTGGGCTCATGGGCATCCTGCTCTGGCAGCTGCTGAGGAGGTGCACATGTCCTGCTCTCCTGCTCTCCTCCAAACAGAGTGTCCATGGGGCAGTTTAGGCCCAGCTCTGGGCACACCCAGCATGGCCTGGGCATGGGAAAGGGGGGCAACTTCTCCAACTGACTGGTGATTTCTGGTTTCTCTCCCCAGAGTGCCAGGATGTCATTAAGAGGTGTTTGTCCATGCAACCCTCAGACAGGCCATCCTTAGAAGAGCTTTTCTGTCATCCTTGGGTGCTGGGTGTTCCTCTGCCCTAGAAGATGGGAGAGATCCACGTGCACAGTTGGATCCAGGGGCCTGGCAGCTACGAGCTCCACACGTCTTGGCAATCAGTGGCAAAGCAAACCAGACTGGTTTTGTCCTGCCTGTAGCTCTGAGCAGGGGTCAGCAGAAGGGAACAAGCAGCTCTTGGGCTGGAGCTGAGCTGGAGACCTGGTGTGGCAAGCACTGGTGGCCACCATCCCCCCTGGTTTGTTTGTCTGGTTCATGGATGGCTGGGGCCCTGGGCAGAGCCCTGACAGCCTGGTCTGGCCCCAGGGAAAGAGAAGGAGCCCCTGGAGAAGCTGTACCCAGTGGGGCTCCTGCTGGAGACCCCAAGGACAATCTCGAGGATGACAATCTCTTCCTTGGCCTAGCCAGCTGAAGATGATGGACTTTGATTCTGGCACCTTCTTCAAAGCCAGGCTCCATGCCCAATTTGCAGGTGAGTCCACAGGTAGGGGAATACTCCCAGATCTGGGCATGGCACGGCCTGGCCAGGCACCAAAGGTTCCCCCGTTGCTGGGGCAGATGCAATGAATTCTTCAGTTGGCTGCCCAGCTGCTTTTTGGCTCTGGGCAGCTGCTGAGGGCTGGATGTGCCGTGGCTGGCTGCAGGCTGGGCACATGTCCTGTCTCCTGCTCTGCTGCCAAAGGCAGCAGGGATGGGCAGCTCTGGGCACAGCCAGCATGGCCTGGGCACCACAGGCATTGGCACAAGGGGACAGGAGCCCTCAGCTGACGGGCAGTTCCTGCTTTCTCTCCTTGCAGCCGGGTTCTGCGGGTGCTGAGGTTGCTCTGGACTCTGCCAGGGCTCTGCTGGGCTCAGCCCTGGGCCCAGCTGGGCTGGCTCTGCCCTCACATTGCTCTGACAGCTTTGCATCAGACGGGCCCATTCTGAGCCCAGCACCTGAACTTTCTGCTTTGGCAGGTGAGTGAGACTCTCCTGCAGGCCCAGAGATTGCAGCTGGGGGCACACATCCAATTGGCAAGGACCCAAACTCTCCACAGTTCCAGCTGAACGCCTGGATCTCTCCAGGATGGTTTGTCTGTCCCACTCTTCATTCCTTTTTGGCTGGAATTGTGCAGTTGCACTTCCTCCTCTGGAAGTGCCAGGAGTGGGCCAAAGCTGGCGAGTGGGCCGTGTTCCTGAGGCAGTGCAGTCTGGAGCTGATGGATGGAGAATTGCCCTTCTGCACTTCCCAACCAGGGCAAAAAGCTCTAAGTGGGACTTTGTGTCTTGAAGAAACCCCTGACAGTTTCAATGGGAATGTGCAGCTCATTCACAGGGTGAGAAGGAAGGGCATCTTCTAAAGGATTTGGGGTGTGACAGAGTTTAGATTCCCAGTCCTGCTTAGAGCTGGCAGGGCACAAAGCAATTTCCTATTGCTTCAACAACAATTGAAAATATCAATGTTGGAAACAAACTCAAAAAACTTTTCTAAAAGGCTGCTGAGGTCAGTAAGATGCATCAATGCCATCAGCACATTCACAAAGTAAATAAATGAGTTCTCTTTTTCAAAGGATCAGTTACCTCTTAATCCGAAGCTAAGAAGTTTTTTCACTGCACGCTTGGGTTTTGCTTTTATCTTTCACATTTTATACAGTTTTTTATTACTTTTTCCTCTTTTTTTTTTCTCTTAATCGACAACGTGTCCTAGAAAAGGAATGTTTTTTGCTCCTGGTTCCCGTGTGGAGCAGCTCCCTTCCTGCTGGCTGAGCTGCTCAGGCAGAGCCCGGCAGCTCCTGGCCCTGCAGGGCTGAGGCTTTTCCCCGTTGCTGGGCACAGACTGATGGAGCAGCACTGCTGAACACGGGCACACCCAGAGGGACCAGCAGCAGCTGCCTTTGGCCACCTGAGGCTCCAAGGCCCAAACTCTGAGCAGACAGGGCTGGGAGAGACTGGCAGGCTCCCTGCTGGCTGTGCTGCCCCACTTGTGCCCGGCCCAGCTTTGCTTGGGGCAGAGGGAGAACAAGGGGCAGCTCCCTCCCAGCCCCAGCCCAGGGACCCCTCCAGCCCCGGGGCTTGGGGCACTGTCAGCACCTGCTGCTCCAGCCAGGGCTTCAGCTGGCCCTGACAGCAGCAGCCAAACTGGGGCTGATCCCGAGGGAGCAGCAGCAGGACCTGGATCTGATCCCTGACTCTGGGCCAGGGCTGCACAAATGACCCCACAGCAGCAGCAGCAGCAGCAGCACATGGAGCTGACTTTCAGCACAGCCCCTGCCCCTCTTCCCTCCCGTGTGCAGCGGTGTCACAGCAGCCTGAGGCACCTGGGAGCCCCCAGTGCCAGCAGGGACTTGAGATGGCAGCCCTGGGCTCCTGGATGTTGTGCAGGAAACGGAGCTGGGGACTCCCTGTCCATGGGGAGCTTCCAGATGGAAAAGGCTGCTGTGCCCAGGCAGCTCCAAGGGCACAGCAAGGAGGGTCTCGAGCACTGGGTCTGTGCCAGTCCCACAGTCCTGGGCAGCAGCCAGCGAACCCTGGGGGAACAGAGGGCACAGCAAGAGGGACAGAACCAGGCAAGGTCAGAGACTGGAGAGAGCCAGGCCTGGGAGCAGGAACAGCTGCTCCATTGCACTCTTGGAGAAAGCTCTTGGCTGCTTCAAAGCGCTGAAAGGCGTGAAGGGCAGAGAAGAGGCCACAGCAAACAATGCTCCTGTTTCCACAGCCTCCCCTCTCCGTGTCCCAGAAGGAATTGGATGGACTGTGTTCTTCTCTCTGAGTTCTCTCATTCAGCATGAGCAGCTCAGCACCAGCAGCTGAAGGAGCTGAAGCCTCAGGCCACAGAAGCTGGGCAAGAGGAGACTTTCTGAGCAAATGATGCTGCTAACATGGACCTATCTGAATGCAGCAGATGGAAACATGGAATCACAGAATCCTTGGGAAAGACCTCTGAGCTCATCCAGTGCAGTTGGTCACCCAGCAGTGCCAAGCCCAGCACTGAACCACGTCCCTGAAGTGCCAAGGCCTGGACAACAGCCCTGAGGGAGGCCTGGACAGCAGGCCCTGAGCCAAAGGTGCCTCTGGATGAACATTCCAACCAAAGGTTATCTTTGGATCTGCTCCCTAATGAAATATGCATGGTTATTAGCACTGTGATAGATGTATCCACTCATTAGTGAAACATGTATTGACCTTTCTGTGTTTAGAAGCGAGACAAGGCCATGAAATCTGACATCTGGCCTTGTTTGGGGCTGAAGGATCAAAGTCACCTCCCTTGGTTCCTCCTGGGGCCCTGGCCAGGCTTTGGGAGGGAGCCAAGAGGAGCATGAAACCAGATGTTCCCGCACTAGAAGTGCTGTCAGTTTGTTCATCCAGCACTGTCAGAGCTGGGCCCTCTCCCAGCGGGGTTGGAGCCTCACCTGTGGCTGGAGGCACCTGCAGGAATTCCCAGTGCCCAGGAGTGGCTCTGCAGCCCTGGGCTGGGACAGCTTCCCCCAGCTGCTGGGTGGGTCTGGGGGATGGTAAAGGCTGAGGGTGACTGGGGCTGGATCTTTCTTAATCACTGCAGGCAATCTTTGGGTGCATTGCTGAGCTGCTCCTTTTGTGATTATTTTCTAATGATTATGTGCTTTGCTGAGCTTATGCTTTTGTAAATTTTTTGCAGACATACATTGTATAAATTACACAATTCCTTCAGTTGGTGTCTGTGTCTTTGGTGCTGACCCTGCCCACTGGCAAAACTGACCCTGTGGGCACCATAGAACCAAGGGGCCTTTGTGACACTGCAGGAACTCTTGTAACCAGGGGACCATGGTGACACTGTGGGGCCTCATGGAACAACAGAGACCATTCTGACACTGTGGGGACTCGTGGGGACAAGGCTCCATTGTTTTCCCCTCCCTGCCCCTGCCCCAGCCCAGCAGAGCAGCAGAGTCAGGTCTGGCCCTGCAGCAGGAACTGGAGGCCCTGGAGGTCAGGAACAGCCACTCTGTGTCTGCAATGCTCAGCAGATGCTCAGCTGGGGCAGCTCCTGCAGCCCCAGGGCCAGCCCTGCTGCCCAGCCCAGCAGCAGAGTTGGCCCTAGGGCTCCTCAGGCAGCTCCTGCTGGCCCAGGGACATGGCAGCCTCTTGCCAGGGCTCCTCTGCACACCCACGGGCTCCTGCTCTGCTCCTGGCCCATGCCAGCTGCCCCCAGAGCCTTTGCCAGGGGAACACGTCTGTGCTGGCCCGAGCAGCCATTGCTGCAGCCCCTGCCCTGCTCCCCAGAGCCTGAGCTGGGGCTGCTGCTCTGCAGAGCACGGGGGCTGTGCTGCCCAGGGCCCTGGGCTGCCTCTGCTGGGCTCTGCTGCTCAGCCTGGGACACAGAGGCAGCTGATGGTGCTCCCTGCACTGACCCCCTCCCACACGGGCTCTGTGGGGCCATGGAGGGGGCTCAGAGGTGCCTGCCTTGTTCCAGGGCTGCCAGAGGGGCTTGGGGCTGCCTGGATCTTCCTGGGAGAGTTCCCTGGGGTCAGAGGAGTCAGTGCCCAGGCTGCTTTCCCTGTGCCTGCTGTGTCCCCTGGGGTGCAGAGCTCTCCTGGCTCCCAGCAGACATTCAGTCCTTGATCTCAGGGTGACCCCACCCTGGGCAGGATTCTGCTCCCGGGCTCCATTCACTGCTGACCTGATGGGCCAGCCTGTCCCTGCAGATCCTCTCTGCTCCCCTGGCAGGTTCTCATTTCCTCCAGAATAGTGCTCACCTGCCACCAGAGCCATCACAGGCTGCAGAGCCCCAGGTAGGTGACTTGGAGATCATTTGTCATCTCCATGGCCACTGACCACTGACACAACACACCTGACCCTGCCCCCAGTCCCTGAAGTACCACAGTGGGGCCCTGATCTCACTGCACCGACTCCAGGGACAAGCAAGCAAAGCAGTGAGACTCTGCAAAATCCATTCCTTGGGCTTCTCCTGGAGACTAAGTTAGTAAGAAGACCTAAGCCTTTGGGCACTGCTCTAAGGAAATCCCCTTTGCTGCTGGAGCTGCTGTGCTGGAGCCCAGCTGTGTCCCAGCAGTGCCTGTGGCCTGTCCCTGCCTGCGGGCACAGCACGGACACGCAGCAGGACAGCGACTGAGCTGCCAGAGCACTTAGCCTTGGACAAGAACAATAAAGGAGAGGCTGGATGTGGAAAAAGAGCAGCTCTCAAAAGACCAGGTGCTGCTGCTCCCTGACAGTGCTGATGGGCTGGGATTGTTTTCCTCTCTACCTCTGCACACAGACACTGTCCCTGCAGCTGAAGGAGAGGTAACAGAGGGAGGATTTTTGACAAATAAGTCTCATCAGGAACATTTACTTTATTTAACATTTATTTTATTTAAATACACACAGAGCATGATTCCTAATATACACATTCTCTAAATCAAGTTAGAGAGGTAGAGAGTGAACTCAATATGGGAAGATAACTAAAATTTCAGTGGGAAAATGATCACAAGGAAAAAGTAGAAAAGCTGTTCTCCCACTCCCAGCACTTTTAAAGGCTTTAGAAGGCAGGCTGGACATGCAATATGTTACAAAGTGAACAGTCTGCAAAAGAAAATAGAAAAATTTAAACTTCTGAAAAGCATCCAGTCATTGCTTTCCTCAGGGCAGCCTTGAGCTCCTGGTTCCTCAGGCTGTAGATGAGGGGGTTCAGGGCTGGAGGCACCACCGAGTACAGAATTGACACTGCCAGATCCAGGGATGGGGAGGACATGGAGGGGGGCTTCAGATAGGTAAACACTGCAGTGCTGATAAAAAGGGAGAGCACGGCCAGGTGAGGGAGGCAGGTGGAAAAGGCTTTGTGCCGTCCCTGCTCAGAGGGGATCCTCAGCACAGCCCTGAAGATCTGCACATAGGAGAAAACAATGAACACAAAACAACCAAGTGCTAAAGAGATGGAGAACACAATGAGCCCAAATTCCCTGAGATAGGATTTGGAGCAGGAGAGCCCGAGAATGTGTGGGATTTCACAGAAGAACTGGCCCAGGACATTACCCTGGCACAGGGGCAGGGAAAATGTATTGGCTGTGTGCAAAACAGCATTGAGAAAGGCACTGGCCCAGG
>JANIJU010000064.1:0-16577 GCA_025504685.1 Leucosticte australis
TCCACTCTGGTGGGCTGTAGGACAGGGTTCCTGTGGAACACAGACGGAGCTCAGCAGGGGGATGCTGCTGCTCCCAGAGCCTGGCCCCAGCATCCCTGGGCATGTGGGGACTGCCCCAGTGGCACACGGGGTGACCACTGCCCTCTCACCAGCACCTGGGACTTGTGCACAAACTTGGGGCTAAAAAAGAAGCCACTGGTGCGGGAAGAGGGCAGCAGAAACCCTGAGAAGGACCAACCATGACACACAAAGGAAAAACCCACTCTCCTCCCCACCTGCATGGCCCAAAAATGTTAATAAGCCAAGGCAAACAAGGGGAGCAGAGCACTCCAAGCCCTTCCTCGCCCGCACACTAAACCATCCGGGGCATGGGGTCAGACACCCCTCTCTGCTACCCCCATGGGGGTTTGTGTCAGGCTGGCTGCCCCAGCTCCAGCCCCAGCCCAAGGCACAGTGGGTGCTGAAGGCTGTCAGTAGGGCTGGGAGCTGCCCCCCCTCACACCCCCACCCAAATCAGCTCGGCTCCAGCATCAATCCCATCCCAGCTGCAATAGGGGGAAGCCCTGATGCTGCACCCAGGCTGGGCCATGAGATGCCCAGGAGCATCCCCTGCCGGGGCTCACCTGCAAACTGGGTGTAGACTGTGTCTTGGAGGAAGGCGCCACAGCCAAAGTCGATGAGTTTCAGCTGCCCATTGGCCAGGTTGAGCATGATGTTCTTGGACCTGCATTGTCACAACTGACCCGTGGCTCCATGAGGTTCCGTAGTGTCACCGTGGTCGCTGTCAGAGGCTGGATGAGATCCATGTCCTGAGACACCTTGGGATGCTCGGAATGCCTGTGCGGGGCCAGGGCTGGGTCAGGCCTTGGTTTGTGGTGGGACAGAGCCCCGCCCCCAGCCCTGGCCTGGCAGAGCTGTCAATCACACAGCAGGGGTGGTGTTAATCCAGGTCTGACTGGCTGAGCTGTCAATCAATCAAACAACAGGCCAGCAAACACAGCTCTGATTGGCTCAGCTGTCAATCAATCAAACACTAGCAGCACTTGCCAACCCTGACTCTGATTGGACAAGCAACTGGCAGTCCCACCCCAGGGGCGGGCCCATGAAGGCCCAGGGGGTTAAAAGCCGGAGCACGAGGCTGGCCTATGGTCTGGGTCCTGCCTTGTCCTGGGGTTCTTCTGATGGTGATGCTGGAACCCGAGCAGTTGGTTCCTATGTGTGTGTCTTTCTATAGATCTTCTGTCTTGCTGCTGTTCTCTATTTCTTCTCCTTCTAATCCTACTTACCTGGAATATTTTTGGGTAACTTCACATGTTAAGGGTTAAAGGATTTTAGGTTAAACATGTGGGAATCCAGGGCACAGGGAATATTTCTCTGTCTGCTCTGAGGGGTCCTGACCCCCAGAGAAACACTGCCTTTCACCTTCACCCATGGAGAGGACTTCCAAGACTTTGAGATAGATTAGAATTTACCAAAGTATGAAATAGATCAGAGGGTAGTATAGTATGTCACTTGGGTGAGAAATTTAGGTTTTGGGGTTTTTTAGTATGATGTAGATAGAAAGCAAGATGGAAGAATTTGGGTGTAGTCCCTGTCTTCATCTACTCCATTTTCTGCAGTGTTGGTGGCACAGGGTGATTGGTTGAGGAAAGCACAGTAGAGAGGTTATGTGGACAGTCAAGGGATGAGTTATTGGTAGATAAGTAGAAATAATGTATATTTTAGGAATTAATTGGATGAGACAACTTTAAAAGACCTTGAAACCGTACATTTTTGACCCATTTTGTGGTGCTTTTCCAGCGTGCTGAGCCTGGTGTGCACAGCATGCAAAACTTTAGATAAGATAACAATAAACAAGAAGCCAAAGACAAAAAAGGCCTGTGCATCTCCTTTTACCTGGGACAGAACTGCTACAGGAGGGTTTCCCCCATCCAGGGAGCCCCCAGAAGGACCCAGCATAAAACAAACATTTATAACTGGTGCTCTGACAATGTTTGTAATAAGTTGGCTTTTTTCCATAAAGTTGTTTACTGAAGGGTGTTGTCGTAATTGGCCAATCATGTGAAATGTGTTGATTAAATGACCAGTGAGGTCCACCAGTAGCAAACCAAGATATAAAAAAAGAGGATTGAAAAAATGGGTGGCTTTTAGCCCTTAGCCTTCTGATCTGAGTCTGTGTCATCTCTGATTGAACAGTGACATTTACAATCTGTGGGGGCTATTGGGGATCCTTTCTGCACCTTGTGACCCAACAGGGGCTTCTCTAATAAACTTTGCCTGAAACCCCCACTGTGCCCATGACAGGAGCCCCTGTGAGTGGCTGGGACATCCGGGCTCTTTGGCAGCCTGGGCACTCCTGGGATGTCACCATGGAGCCCCCGTGAGTGCCTGTGACAGATCGGTGCCTTTGCAGCCCAAGGTCCCCTGGGATGTCCCCATGGAATGGCTGTGACTGCCTCTGACCACACGGCTCTTTACCATCCCCTGAAACCTCTGGGAGGTCTCTATGGAGCTCCTGTCTCTGCCTGTGACATTCCAGCTCCTGAATATCCTGGAGACATTTTGAATGTCCCCCTCTGAGGGCCTGTGGCAAATCTGGTCCTTAGCAGGGAACAATCACCAGACCCCGGTTGCTGTGGTCAGTTTCCATGGCAACCATCACCAGCCCCCTGTTGCTGTGGTCAGTACCTCGGCAGCTCCATGGAGACTCCATGCTGGGGTGGTTGCCATGGACACCAGCTCAGGCCTGCAGCCAGAGCCCATTCCCAAGGAAACCATTTGCAGTCCCATCCCCAGGGTCATGGGATCCCAGAACCACAGAATTGGCTGAGTTGGGAGGGACCCATCAGGATCCTCGAGTCCAACTGCTGGCCCTGCACAGGACACCCCAACAATGCCAGCCTGGGCCTGGCAGCGCTGTCCAAACGCTGCTGGAGCTCAGAGAGCCCTGGAGCTGGGACCCTTCCCTGGGGAGCCTGGGCAGGGCCCCAGCAGCCTCTGGTGAAAAACCTTTTCCTGTGATCCCATCTAAGCCTGCCCCGACTCAGCTGCAGCCGTTCCCTCCACTCCTGTCCCTGGGCACCAGAGGGAAGAGGTTCCCACAGCCCCAGCCAGGGACCCGCTCCCAAGGCTGTTGCCATGGCCACCAGGGCTGGGATGCTCCGTTTCCATGGGCTGGGGTTCAGGAATGGGATTCCCCAATTTCCTGCTCCAGCTAAAACTGTGCTGCCTCTCGCTGCCTCCCATGGAAATCACAAAAGGCAAAGATCCTGGGCTGGGATAAGAACAATTTATTGGGGACAGCAATGACAAAAGGAAGAAAAAGGAACAGAAACAATTCTGGCAACAAAAGGGAAAAGAAAAACTATTTACAGGGAAAACTACAACATCAACGACTGGCTTTTCCTGGCCATGTATTTCCCCTGCCTGGAAAGGACACCCTTCTCCTCAGGGAGAGAGAGAGAGAGAGAGAGAGTGTCCCTTTCCTGCCCCAGGCAATGACCTGAGGTTGGAGTAAATGTAATGACATAGCCATGGCCAGACCCTCATCTTCTTCAATCCTACATCACGTCATTGGCAGGGTCAGGAAAAGGTACAGGTGTCTTCCCAGCATGGGTCATGGGGAACATGGATCAACAGGGCTCTTCCAAACGTGGGAGCTCCAATGGGGGATGAAGCTGGAGCAGTGCACGAAGGTCCTCCTGCAGTCAGCACATTGGCAGGGTTTCCCTTACCGGTGCCTCCGTTGGTGTCTGGTCAAGTGAGACCTCTGGGTGAAGGTCATCCCACACTGGGGACACTCGTAGGGCCTCTCCCCAGTGTGGATGCGCCGGTGGGTGATGAGGTTGGAGTTTTGCTTGAATCCCTTCCCACAGTCGGGGCAGGGGAAGGGCCTCTCATCTGTGTGGATCCACTCATGCAGGAGGAGACTGGAGCTGGTCTAAAACCTCTCCCCACACTTGGGACACTCGTAGGGCCTCTCCCCGGTGTGTATGCGCTGGTGGGTGGTGAGAGTGAAGTTGTGCTTGAAACCCTTCCCGCACTCAGGGCAGCAGAAGGGCCTCTCATCTGTGTGAATGCGCTCATGCAATAGGAGACTAGAGCTGCTCCGAAACCTCTTCTGACATGTGGGGCACTCGTAGGGCCTCTCCCCAGTGTGGATGCGTTGGTGGATGACAAGGTCAGAGCTGCAGCTGAAGCCCTTCCCACATTCCCCACACTCGTAGGGCCATTCCCCGGTGTGGATCATCTGGTGGCGGATCAGGTGGGAGCTCTGCCTGAAGCTCTTCCCACACTCCAAACACTGTAGGGCTTCTCCCCATCATGAAGCTGCTCATGGACCACCAGCTCTGAGCTCTGGCTGAAGCTCTGTCCACCTTCCTGGCACAGGGTGGGTGTTTCCTCCTCAGAGCACCCTGGGCTAGCTTTGCAGCTGCTCCTCCTGCAGGATCTCTGGGGCTTTTCCTCTCTGTTGGAATTCTGCACCGTGGAGCCGCTCAAAACGGCCTCTTCCACAAGGTTCTGCTGTGGGGATTTGTCCTCCCTGCTCTCCATCCTCAGTTCCTTCCCTGGGGGAGGAAGGACAAGGAGAGGATGGGATTTGCCTCCGTGCCAGAGGGAAGGGGAGGGAGATCCCCCCAGTGCATCCACAGCAGGAGACGGCATTGGAAGTGGGGTGGTCCTGCAGCCAGGGGCCGTGCTGGGCTGGGAGATGGAGCAGGAGAGAGGGGGAAAGGGGCACTGACTTCCTCCTCACCTGCCTGGGTGTCCTGGGGCATTGTGTCAGTTTGAAAGGACAGGTGTCTGCTAAGGACGGCAGGAGCCTCCCTTGAAATGGAAAATGTTAACCCCCACCCTTGGAATTATAATTTTCAAAATAAGGGGCTGTCAATCAAAAGCTATGGGAATAGGAATAACAGTTCTTTAGTAGGAAAATTAAAAATACAAATGCAATAGTACTAAAAAACTACTTAGAGTCAGAATACCACCTGACACGCTGTGGGTCAGGGTGTTGGTAGCACTTCCGTTAAACGGTGGCTGCTGTCCTCCCGCAGTGACAGATGTGGTTTTGTTGGAGCAGGGATCCTGTAGAATGGTGGAGTTTTCCTCTGAAGGTCCAGTGGTGGTGTCGATGGGCCTGGTCTTCCTCTGGGATCCAGTGGAGCTGAAAGCTGCTCTTCTGGGAATCCTGTGGGAGAAGGCTGACTCTGTTGTTCACATTCTCAGCTTATATCCAGGTAGGAGTGCTTGGCTCCTCCCTCTGGGCGGAGCACCTCACAATGGGATGATGGAATATTTATCAGTTCTGCAGTGACACTCAATGGCCCATTAACAGAAGATATCTCCCCAGAGGGAGGATTCACTGTAGAAGAGATAAACTGCTCAATTAACAGATGATAACTGCCCCACCTTTAACAGATGGTAATTGTATACACAGCCAGCTAAACCTGAGACACTGTTCCAGCCTTGGAAACCAGGATTTGGTACCAGGACTTGTTAGGGAATGCAACCCTGACTGAAGGCAGAGATAGAATCTCCAGAGCCTGCAGCTAGAATTGGAGAGTTGAGTGATAATCATTACAACATCGTCTCTTTTGGAATTATTTTCTAATGATTTTTGCTTTCTGTATCTAATATTTTTGTAATTTTTTGCAAATTTGCATTATCTAAATTACACTGCTCCTTAAGTTGGTGTCTGTGTCTTTGGTGCTGACCCTGCCCACTGGCGAAACAGGGCCCCATCCTGCCTAAGTGTTACCTGGGAAGACAAAAACCCTCACTCCAAATGTCCCCCCTTCCTCTTTGTTCTCCCCACATTATACACTGATCATGATGTCCTATGGCCTGGGGTATCCCCGGGGTCAGTTGGGGTCACCTGTCCTGGCTGTGTCCCCTCCCAACCTCCCCCGCAGCCCCAGCCCCTCCGCAGCGTGGCCGGACGAGGGGCAGGACAGGCCTTGGCTCAGTGCGAGCTCAGCAAGAACAAAACCATCTCTGCGTGCTCAGCCCTGTGCTCAGCACCGGCCCCCGCATTTCCTCCACTCCCAGCCCGGACCCCCCTTTCCACCCCTCTGCCCCACGGCCGCCGCAGCACCGGCTGCTGGGTGGGGGGAGCCCCCGATCGGCCCCAGGGGTGGGCAGGGGGCTCGGGGACCCCCCCGGTGCGGATCCGTCCCCCCGGCCCGAGCCCCAAATTCCGCTCCGGGGGCCGCTGGGCTCCGCGAGTCTGCCTGGCAACCGGTGAGTCATCGGCGAGAAAAGCTCTGGTTGGCTGGAAATTGTTTAGTGCGTTCTCTGATTGGCTGGAATTGTGAAAGGCGCTGTGCCCTGCGGGTGTCCCTGGGAGCTGCAGAGTCCGAGCCGGAGCCTTTTCCTCTTTCTTTCTCCCTCTGAAAGCTCTTTCCTATTTCTTTCTGTCCCTCTGAGACCACTTTCCTATTTCTTTCTCCTCCCCACCCCCCCGCCCCGCCTGAGACCTCTTTCCTATTTCTCTCTCTCTCTGAGACCTCTTCCCGATTTCTTTCTCTCCCTCTCTCCTTCCCAGCCAAGAAAAGTTGTTCCTGCCCTCGCAGGCAAAGCTCTTAAGAAGTACCCAAAAGCCAAGTGGAGCAAGATCTTACAGTGACATTTCACTGCCAGCCTTTATAACTTCACCCATGGTTGTTGTAGCTCCTGGCTTGGGAATTAAATCAGGGCAGGGTCTTTGGTGGGAGCTGCCCTGGGTCAAGACAGACACTGAGAGAGAAATAGAGCAGGCAGAGAAAGGCGGGGAGAAAGGAGAACAGAAACACAATCAGCTGAGAAGGTGGCACTGAAGCAGAACTGGAACTGACTGAAAATGAATGGGACAGAAAGAAATAATTTTGTAACTTTATTTCCTGTCAAAACACATTTCACTCCCTTTCTCACAAACCAGCTCCTGGTGTCATTCAGCAGGGCTGTCAGAAAGTTTTTCATTCTGGGTGGATGTTCCAGGCTGCAGCCACAAGCAAACAGTGAATGGGGATTTTCCTGCTCCTGGGGAGTTTGACATCCTCAGCTGAGGAGAGGAGGAGGCACCAGAAGAAAAGGGCAGCTGGGCTTCATCCTTCCACAAGGAAGCAGCGGGGAGTGAGGCAGGGTGGGGAATCTCTTGTCCTGTCTGCAGCTGCTCCCACAGGGATGTGAGGGCTGATCCCAGAGCCCCAAGGGTCACAGTCAGGGCTGCCCTCAGGGAATGCTCGCCTGGTATTGAGGGGCAGCGTGGGAGCACCTGGATCTTGGAGCACCAGCTGCCCCTCCATGTTTGGAGGTACCTGAGGAGGGCCGGGACAATGCCAGGGGCATCCTGCAGTGACATCCCCCTGTCCTGCTCTGTGTGACCCTGATCCTGGTCTCAATCTCACTCCACATTTAGACACACTCACATTTCTGTATTTAATCCCATCCCAGTGCCAGACTTGTCTAGCCCCAGACCCAATCCCAACCCCAGCCCTAAAGCCAATCCCATGCCTAGCCTTAAACCCAATTCCCACTCTAATCCAAATCTCAGCCCCAAATCCAACCCCAGCTCCAATTCCAGCCCCTTCCTAAATCCTCAGTCCCAAACCAAATCCCAGGTTCAGCCCTTCTGGGAGTTTGGGGGTATCTCTGTCCCTCTGACCCCGATGATGTTTGGGTGGGGTCACACCAGGGCTAAGAGGGACAGAGACCCCCCCCGGCCTCCCCAGGTGTGAGAAGGTTGGAGAGCCCCCCCAGCCCCGAGCACCCTCAGTGGTGAGAGGGACACAGAGCCCCTGGTCCCCAGCCCTGCACAGGCATTCCCTGAGGCCAGAGGGATGGAGACCCCCCAAGCATCCCCTAGGGCGAGGGGACAGAGACCCCCGAGCATCCCTGGGCTGAGATGGAAAGAGACTGCCCCCGAGACAGGGGTGAGGGGGAGGGAGACCCCGCCAGGCATTCCCTGGGGTGAGAATGATGGAGAGACCCCCTGGGGAATGGCCTGGAGTGACAGGGACACGCCCTGGGGAATGGCCTGGGGTGACAGGGAAAGAGACAAAGCCCCAAGCCCCTCCCAAGCATCCCCCAGGGCGAGAGGCACAGAGACCCCTTGAGCATCCCCTGGGCACTGGACAAAATAAACTCGGCAGAAATCAAACTTAACTCTGCATAAAATACTTTGAGGAATATTTGATTTCCCCACAAGTCACAGGTGATGAAAATGCAAATAAATCCCAAACATGAATAAACCAACAACAAGCAATTATGATGGCAATTCCAAGTTTCATTGGTTCCTGCACAGCTCCAGCTCAGCTGCTGGCAGGTTCCGATAAAAGAAAAGGGGAAATTCGGCCTGATACAGATTATTCAAAGGAAGGGGAAGCTCTGTGTAGCTGTCACAAAGGTGAGAGAGGTGAAGAGAAAAATGATTCTCACATTTGGCAAAGCCCCTGAGCCTGTGAATTCTGGAGGTTTTTGGGAATTTAGCTACTTGAGCTGGGCTTCTTATGGGACTTTTAGCAGCCTTGTGTTCCTCACCACAGGGTGAATGAACCTTGTCAGTCTCGCTGGTATCATTTGCTCCCTTTCCTCCAGTGATTTTAACAAACTTTTCAAGGAAGGACAACAAAATATTTTCTTTACATTGGCAACCCACAACAGCCATTTTCCTCATCAATTCTCCCATTAGTCACTCTGAGGAAGCTGCGTCCAAGTTTCCAAGAGTTCCTCAAGAAAGAGCCACGACCTCCTCAGAGGAGGGAACCATGCTGTTGTCAAAGGCACATGGGGTCAGAGAACAGTGCCTAAACTCACTGTGCCAAAATAATGTCACAATCTGGTTAAGAAAAGTTAGAGAGATGCCTCTGCTCCGATTAAGGTGTTAATGAGACCAAACCCAACATGGATTTTATTGAACAGTAAATGTGAGATAGAGAGAGAGATGGAAAGAAAGAGAAAAGGGGGGAGAACAAGGGAGTGACAGGGACAGAGACCACCCCTGAGGCAGGGCAAGTGTGACATTGTCCCCTGTGTGTGTGGCCTTCCCAGGGTGGGGGTTTTACACCTGAGCCAGTCTGGGTAAGGGGGGTGGTGTTCACCCCCCTGAGCAGGGATTACCCCACTGTTTCAGGTTGCAATGTAAGATGTAACCAAAAGCATGATTTCAATCACCACCTTCATAAACTGCTATAAACAGGTGAGGCAGTGTTCTTTATCTCTTCCATTACTCAGCCCTGATAACGCCCTCCAGGGGAGATATCTTCTGTTAATGGGCCATTGAGTGTCACTGCAGAACTGATAAAATTCCATCATCCCATTGTGGGATGCTCCGCCCAGGGGGAGGAACCAAGCATTCCTACATGAATATAATCTGAGGCTTGCAAAACCAGGAGCATCTTGCTTATTGGATTCCCAGAGGACAAGATCTCCATAACCACCCTTGGACTTTCAGAGGAAGACCAGGCCCTTCTACAGGATCACTGCTTTGACAGAATCACGTTCATCACTCCAACAGGACTGCAGCCACCATTTAATGGGACTGCTGCCAGCCCCCTGACCAACAGGGTGTCAGGTTATATCCTGACTCTGTCAGTTTAAGGCAGTGTTTCTGTATCATTGCCTTAATCTTAATTTTCCTATTAAATTGTAATTCTGGTTTAGACCCTCCCCCAGGTTTGCCTTGAAACCAGTACAAAACTCAATGTGCTCATCCCTTGTTTTCCTCCCAAAATTGGATATCCCATTCCCAAACGTTCGCCAGATGGAGGAGGAGGCTGCGAGGAAGACAAAGATGCCCCAGAACACTGAGGCAGGTGAGGAGGAAGTCAGTGCCCCTTTCCCCCTCTGTCCTGCTCCATCTCCCAGCCCAGCATGGCCCCCAGCTGCAGGACAATCCTGCTGCCAATGCCATCCTGCTGGGGACGCACTGGGGGGATCTCCCTCCCCTTCCCTCTGGCACGGAGGCAAATCCCATCCTCTCCTTGTCCTTTCTCACCCAGACAAGGAGAAGCTGAGGATGGAGAGCAGGGAGGACAAATCTCCACGGCAGAACCTCATGGAAGAGGCCATTTTGAGCAGTTCTAGGGCACAGGAATCAAATGGGGAAGAAAAGCCACAGAGATCCCACATGAGGAGGGGCTGCAAAGCCAACCCAGGGTGCTTTGATGAGGAAAGACCCACCCTGAGCCAGGAAGGTGGACAGAGCTTCAGCCAAAGCTCAGAGCTGGTGGTCCATGAGCAGCTTCCTGATGGAGAGAAGCCCTACAAGTGCTTGGAGTGTGGGAAGAGCTTCAGGCAGAGCTCCCACCTGATCTGCCACCAGATGATCCACACCGGGGAATGGCCCTAAGAGTGTGGGGAGTGTGGGAAGGGCTTCAGCTGCAGCTTTGCCCTCATCACCCACCAAAGCATCCACACTGGGGAGAGGCCCTATAAATGTCCTGAGTGTCAGAAGAGGTTTCAGACCAGCTCCAATCTCCTCAAGCACCAGCGGATTCAAACGGATGAGAGGCCCTTCTGCTGCCCTGACTGTGGAAAGGGCTTCAAGCAGAAATCCCACCTCGTCACCCACCAGCGCATCCACACTGGGGAGAGGCCCTATGAGTGTGGGGAATGTGGGATGAGCTTCAGCCAGAGCTCCAACCTGATCTCCCACCAGAGGACCCACAGCAGGGAACAGCCCTATGAGTGTGGCGAATGTGGGAAGAGCTTCAGGCAGAAGTCCCACTTGATCTGCCACCAGAGGATCCACACTGGGGAAAGGCCATACAAGCGTGGGGAGTGTGGGATGACTTTCAGTCGTAGGTCCCAACTGATCATCCACCAAATGATCCACACCGGGGAGAGACCCTACGAATGCTCCCAGTGCCACAAGAGGTTTCAGACCAGCTCCAATCTCCTCAAGCACCAGCAGATCCACACAGAGGAGAGGCCCTTCTGCTGCCCTGACTGCAGGAAGGGCTTCAAGCAGAAATCCCACCTCATCACCCACCGGCGCATCCACACCGGGGAGAGGCCCTATGAGTGTCCCCAGTGTGGGAAGAGCTTCTCCAGCAGCTCTCACTTGACCAAACACCTACAGAGGCACCTGTAAGGGAAGCCCTGCAAATGCCTCAACTGCAGGAAGAGCTTCGTGCACCGCTCCAGCTTCATCCCCCATGGGAGGATCCATGTTGGGCAGAGCTGTGGTGACCCACATTCCCTGTGATCTGCACTGGGAGGACACCTAGCTGGTTATCCTTTTAGTTTGGCCACAATTTCCTCTTGATTTTTCTTTATCACTTAAAAAAACCTGAAATAGGACTAAAAAGAAAAAAGTGATCAAAGGTGTCTAAAGTTCCATCAGTTAACACTTACTTAAGAAGGAATTTCTGGTTTTGGACATATTCTAGAAGATTTGTGGGTTCTTGGGGGATTTCATGTAGTGTTATCCATATCTTTGCACTCCAAAAGTAAAGATTGATTGATCTCTCACCTCAAAATGATTCCACTGAATATCACTGAAAACAAGTCAATCTTACCCTCATGGGGCTCAATCCCACCTCAAATTCGCTGGTTCCCCCTCAAAAAAACTCAGTCCCATGCCAAAATTACTCAATTCCACAGCCTCCAGCGTGAGATGGGATTGGATGGAGATTGGGAGAAGTGGGATCCAAATTTGAGGCTGTGGGATCGGGATTGTGTGGGGCTGGGTGTGTGGGATATAGTCTGACAGTAAATAAAACTTTCATAACTATTGATTTCTGTCCCATTCATTTTCGTCAGTTCCATTTTGTTTTTCAGAGTGCCACCTTCTCAGCAGATTGTCTCTGTGTTCTCTTTTCTCTCCTGCCTTTCTCTGCCTGCTCTGTTTCTCTCTCAATGTCTCCCTTGACCCAGGGCAGCTCCCACCAAAGACCCTGCCCTGATTTAATTCCCAAGCCAGGAGCTACAACAACCATGGGTGAATTTATGAAGGCTGGCAGTGAAATGTCACTGTAAGATCTTGCTCCACTTGGCTTTTGGGTCTTTCTTGAGAGCTTTGCCTTCGAGGGCAGGAACATAATTTCCTGGCTGGGAACTGGAATTCCAGCCCCTGGGAGGGTGTGCCATGGATCCCAGAGGGGCATTTCCGAGGCTCCCAGGGTGCTGCTCCTGCTGTGCCTCCCAAGGAGTTGTGCAGGGCCAGGGGACAAGGTCCAGCAGCTCTGTTGCTTCTGCAGTGCCACAAGGGCCCCTGGTTCCATGAGTTTCCCTACTGCCAACAGCGGTTCCTCGGTTCCCATGATGCCCTGCTGTGTCACCATGGATATTTGGTGCCATGAAGTTTCTCAGTTTCACAATGGCCTCCCTCGCTCCATGAGCTTCCAGAGTGTCACAATGGACTCCTTGGATGGGCAGTGTCACCATGGACCACGGGCTCCATGCAGCCCCACAGGGTCACCATGGACTCCTTGGTTCCATGAGGTTCTGGGGTGTCTCCATGGTCTCCTTGGATCCACAGTGTCACAATGGACCACTGGATCCATGTGGCCCTGCTGTGTCACCATGGCCCCTTGGTTCCATGGGACCCCAGGGTCACAATTGACTCCTTGTTTCTGTGTCACACCCTCAGTGCCAAAATGGCCCCTTTGTTTCATGAGGAACACAAAAGTTTTGTAGAAACATTGAGCAAATCCTGCTGAACACAGCTGGGAACATCTGTTTGCGTTCAAGAGAGAGGTTAAAGGTGAGCATGGCACCAGCAGCTTCCATCTGCAACAGAGATCCAGGCAAAGGACAGGCACAGAGAATTCAGCTGCAAGACTCAGAGAATTCTGCTTCCAGAGATCATTTCTGCACACTTGTCACCTTTCTCCCCTTGGAGAAAGGTGACACCATTCCAGGGAGCCTGGACTGAACAGGGGGCTCCTGAGTGGGGTTTGTTGTTCAGGAAAGCTGCTCAGGCTTTTCCATTCTTTCCTTCCCAAGAGGAAAACTTCTCCTGGGCCTGTGTGCAGGCAGAGCCCGAGGAGAGCAGGTGGGACATGGAGCAATGGGCTGGGACATGGAGCTGCAGAGCTCAGGGGACAAAGTTCTGCTGCAGGGCACAGGGATGTCAGTCCCAGGTCAGAGCCATGTCAGACACGGTGATGCTAGGGGGGAGGAGCAGCTTGTCCAAACAGGGTCAGTCCTCAAGGGGCTCATTCTTCTCCCTGCCCAGACTTCCTATGGAGACATTCAGCATCAAGATCACCTGGGGAATGCTTCTATCAGCTCTTCTCCGAACTGGAAAATTAAAAAAATACTCACTTGATTAAAGAAAAAAGGTCATGAGGTACACTATTAGTCTCCATTCTTAACAGAACTCCAAACTGACTCCAATCACCTCTACAGGCCCTGAAATCTTGAAGACAATTGAAGGAAGAGAAAGAGCCCTCAAGAGCTTTCTGTATTTTGATGATCCCCATAGTGGATTTGGGGCTGAGTCCAGGACCCTCAGGCACTGAGAGAAGGCTGAAGAAGCTGCTCAAGGAGTCAGGAGCAAAACTCCAAGTCCCTTGGAGCATCCCTGGGCCCCACTGAGGGTAGGGAGTGCCAAAGGCTCCCCAGGGGCTGGTGAGAACAGATCCTTGAGGCCAGGATTGCAGGGAGCCAAAGGCTCTGGGCAGGGAACTGCAATGCTGAGCCAGGCCTGGGCTGGCTGGGGGAAGCAGAAAGGACAAGCCCTGAGCCCAGCCTGGGACAGCAGGGCCTGTCCCTCACGGGTGGCTCGGGGCTGTTTGTGAGGCAGGGGGATGCGAGGGGCAGCAAGGACAAATGCCATAAACCTGTGTGACACTCCAGACACTCATGGAACCAAGGGACCAGTGTGACACTGTGGGAAGTGGTGGAACCAAGGGGATCACTGTGGCACTGTTGGGTCCATGGAACCAAGGGGCCAGTGGGACACTGTGGGGCCTCATGGGAACAAGAGGCCAGTGGGAGCTTGCAGGGCTGTAACACCCCAGAACACTGCAATGCTGGGGGTAACCAAAGGTTCCTTTACTGGAGTTTGGTGCACAGGAGAAACACCAACATGGGCAGATGCAAAGAATATTCTTGGTAGGTAGGGACCCATAAGGATCATCAAGTTTAGCTCTTAAGTGAATGGCCCAGACAAGGATTGAACCCACAACCTTGGTGATACCAGCACCATGGTCTGACCAATGGAGCTAAGAGGTCAAAATGACACAAACTTTTACTGGCAAAATATAGACAATCAAGGAACTTCGGCATGGGGTTTAATACAACATCCACATCAACATAAAACTCTTATCATAGCATTAACTCCATTAACTTAGCCCATTTTACACAAAATCCTTCAACCATTACAATGTTTGGTTACCCAAAATTGTTCCAGTAAGTAGGATTAGAAGGAGAAGAAATAGAGAACAGAAGGAGAGCAGATCTATAGAAAGACACTCACATAGGTACCAACAGCTCGGGTTCCAGCATCACCAACACAGGAACCCCAGGAAAAGGCAGGATCCAGACCATGGGCAGGCCTCGTGCTCCGGCTTTTAATGACCTGTGCCTTCATGGGCCCGCCCCTGGGGGTGGGACTGCCAGCTGCTTGTCCAATCAGAGTCAGGGTAGGCACCAGCTGCCAGTGTGTGATTGATTGACAGCTGGGCAATCAGAGCTGGGTTAGCACTGCCCCTGCTGTGTGATTGACAGCTCTGCCAGGCCAGGGCTGGGGGCGGGGCTCTGTCCCACCACAAACCAAGGCCTGACCCAGCCCTGGCCCCACAGGGGCATTCCGAGCATCCCAAGGTGTCTCAGGACATGGATCTCATCCAGCCTCTGACAGCGACCACGGTGACACTACGGAACCTCCTGGAACCAAGGGTCAGTTGTGACAATGCAGGTCCAAGGATACCACAGTGACACTACAGAACCTCATGGAACCAAGGGGCCATGGTGACACTGTGGTGCCTCATGGAATCAAGGAGACCATTGTGACACTTGGGGACCCCAAGGAACCAAGGGTCCAGGGTGACCTTGTGCAGCCCAGAGTGTCATGGAGGAGCCACTGTGACACAGCGAGGGCGCTTGGAGCCGAGGGGCCATGGTGACACATCAGGGCTTTGTGGAACCACAAAGCCATTGTGACATTGCAAGGCCTCATGTGACACTGGAGAAGCAAGGGGAACATTGTGACACTCCAGTGCCTCATGGAACCAAGGAGACCATTGTGACACTTTGGGGTCCCAGAAAACCAAGGGAACATGGAACAGGTCTGGCTGGCTTGGCCTCCTGGGGACCACGTGACAGTTCCAGCTGACCGTGGCATGTTGAGGGCTGCTTCCTATCTGCCCTTGCAGAATCCCAGGGCACCGGGAATATTTCTCAGTCTGCTCTGGGGTGCCCTGACCCCCAGGAGAGCACTGACTTTGACCCTCATTCATGGAGAAAGTTTCCTAGACTTCAAGACAGACTAGAATCCACTGAAGTGTGAAATAGATTTTCGAGAGTAGTGTAGGTATATCACTTGGTGAGAAATTTACATTATGGGATTTTTAGTATGTTGTGGATGGAAGCAAGATGGAGGGCACAGGGTGTTGTCCTCCATTTCTTCCTCATGCTTTTTCTTCCTTCTCCTTCATGGGTTTGGTTGGCATTTTGTAATTGGGCAGAAATTCCGCATTGCAGGCTCTTTGGGATCTCTTATTGGGTTAAAAGGGAAAATAATCTAGGTGTCAGTTCTTAATTGGATAGTTAATCTTAAAAGACCTTGTAACAAGATATTGTTAGCCATTTTGTGCTTTCTAATGAAAAGCTGCTGAACTCACAGTAATGAGACTGTTTACTGATAAGAAATGATAAACGCTTGAGTCTGAACATGAACTACTGTCTCAAGTGCCTTCAATCCAGACCCAGAAAAACTGACGACCTGGCATCTGGGACCCCCACAAGCCCTGAAGTACTGGGGCTCTGGGCTTTCCTTCCTATGAGAGAGAACTCTCCTTCTCCTCCAGGGGCCCATGGCCAGAACTGATCTTCCTACTCCAAAACTCTGTACATCCAAGGATTGCTCCCAAGTGAAAGCCACCAGGACAGACAAGTCTGGCTGCCCTGGCCTCTAGGGGGCTGCCTCTCATCTGTTTTCCCAACACTGGGGCTGGGATGCTTTCCTTCCAACGGATAAAAACCGTTTTCTTATCCATGCAGAAATGACCGAAATTGGGATTCCTCCTCCAAAATTCCCTATATCCAAGGGTTGCTTTCAGACAAAAGCTACCAGTGAAGTTTGGCTGGCCTAGGCCTCTGATACCTGCCTTTTATCTGCCCCTGAAATACCAGTGTTCTGTGCTTTTCTTCCAATAAAAAAGAACTGTCATTCCCCTCCGGGTGTCCATGTCTGAAATTGGGATTCCACCTCTAAAATTCTGTATATCCAAGGGTTGCTCCAAAGCACAATCTGCCAGTTCTGTCAAAATTGGCTGACCTTGGCCTCGGTGGCT
Source organism: Leucosticte australis (assembly GCA_025504685.1). Classification (NCBI taxonomy): domain Eukaryota; kingdom Metazoa; phylum Chordata; class Aves; order Passeriformes; family Fringillidae; genus Leucosticte; species Leucosticte australis. The sequence continues at coordinate 16,443 of JANIJU010000064.1, forward strand.
GCCCCAGCAACACTGGGGCTGGGTTCTTTCCTTCCCATGGAGATCACTGGGACACTGTGGGGACCTCATGGAACCAAGGGGATCAATATGGCACCACTGGAGCCCATGGAACCAAGGGGATCATTGTGGCACCAC
>JANIJU010000064.1:16587-32131 GCA_025504685.1 Leucosticte australis
ACCAAGGGGATCATTGTGGCACCACTGGAGCCCATGGAACCAAGGGGCCATGGTGACACAGCAGGGCTTCATGGAACCAGAGACCATTATGGCTCTGTGGGGCCCGATGGAACCATGGAGACCACTGTGACCCTTCAGGGCCTGGTGTCACCAAGAGGGAATTATGGCACCTCAGGGCCTCATGGAAGCAAGGGACCATTGGGACACTGTGGGGCCCCATGGAACTGAGGGAACATGGAACAGGTCTGGCTGGCTTGGCCTCCCAGGGGCCACCTGACAGGTCTGGCTGATGTTGGGATGTCAAGGGCTGCCTCTCATCAGCTCCTGGAGCACTGGGGCTCTGTGCTTTCCTTGCTATGGAAAAGATCTGTCCCTCTTTTCAGATTCCCATTGCCAAAATTGGTACTCTCCCTAAAAAAATTTCCTGTAGGCAAGGGTATCTCAGAACAAAACCTGCCAGCTCTGGATGGCCTTTCCAATGGTGGTCACCTCTCATCTGCCTCTGAAACAGGGGGGCTCTGTTCCTTAATTCCTATGGAAAAGAACTGACTTTCTTGCCAAAGGGACCATGGCCAAAACTAGAATTTGGCCTCCCAAATTCCATATATCTAAGGGTTGGTCCCAAACAAAAGGAGCCAGGACAAACAGGTGAGGCTGGCCCTGTCCTCTGGTGATTTTCTTAGACTCTGAGCTGAATGTTTTAATTTTGAAACACTTTGGAGAGGGCCCAGAGATCTCCCAAGGAGGGATTTGAGGCCTCAGGCATATGACCACTAAATGTGGACAAAGGAGCTCAGTGGTCTGTGCTGTTGTGGTGGTTTTGCATCATGGAAGTGATGTCCTAAGAGAAGCTGCTTGCAGTTTCCTCCATGTCTGACAAAAAAACCCCCAATCAGTAATTACCTTTGAGAACTGACAATCTGTTAAACCACTAAGGAAACTGTACATGGCCCTGTGAAGACACACGGTAAAGATGAAAAAGCCTGGGAGGGTCTCTTTCCCTTCTGGCTGGCAAAGAGGTAACAAGGCTGACCCAGCCCCGTCTCAGCCAGGGCAGCCCAGGCGGCTCCTGCCGTGGGGCCGGGCCCCTTCCCAGGGACCCCGCCAGGCCCCATCAGCTGCCGGGCAGGGCAGGGGAGGCCGCGGGGCCGAGGCCGGGCCGGGTCATGGCTGCAGTTCCAACATCTGGGCACTGCTGAGCCCTGCCCCTCCGCCAGCCCGGGCCGAGCCAGGATCCGCCGGGCCCCAGGAGCAGCCCCGGGCCGGGCCGGCTCGGCCAAGGTTCTGCCACCGTTGGGGTTCACCCGCAACCCCCGGGCAGGGGGAGGAGAAGCCATCGGCCCCCGGCCGTGCTGCTGCTGTGTTCTGGCCTGGCTGCTGAGATCCTGGCCCTGCCCCAGCACGGCCCATCCTGACACAGCCCCAGCGCAGCCGCTGCAGAAACCTCCATCGTAAAACAGCTCCAGCCGCAAGGACCGAGCCCGGCCGGGGTCACGGAACCATCTGCAGGCCCTGGGTGAGATATGAACTCTATCAGTGCTTCCATCCTCCCTTGAGTGAGAGAAAAAGGGCAAAGGGCAGGCACAGAGAGGAGCAATGTGAAGACACCAAGGTCAGTGAAGAGGAAGCTCAGCCCCAGATGGGAGGGATGAGGAGATGCCTTGATCTTGGGGCTGAAATCCTCTTGTAAAGCTATGGAGAAGGATGTAATTGATAACTCAGACTCTCTTTTTCCCTATAAGGCACTGAAAAGTATGGGGAGATGACTTGTTCAGCAAAGGCCTTCATGCTAAAGTAGGCAAATGTTGAAGTAGCTGTGATCCCATGAGAAGTTTTTACAGACAAAGAGAGAAGACTGATGAGACCCTGTGGCTCAGGGAGAGGAGAAGAGGAAGATCTCTGTTCCCAGAGATGAAGATGATTTCAGAAATAGATGAAGAGAACTGTTGCTCTTAAACAGCTCGTCTTTAAACGAATACCCTATAAGTTGGCATGGCCCAGAAACACAGCTGTGGGAAAAGATGTGAAAAAAAGGAAGGGATTTAATGATTGCAAATTTTCCAGGTGGCTGCTGTAAGTGGAAATTGAGAGCAATGAGGGAACTGTTTTCTTTTGGAAAAGTCTCCATAGCATGAAAGAGAGACTCTTCTCCCTCAGTGAACTGAAGAAAGACTATTCTAGAAGTGGTAAACTGACTGAAAATTTTAGGTTTTCTCTCTTTCCATTGTGAGTAAGAAAGGAGAAGGTGTAGGGAGAGAAGTGTTCTGAACGTTTTTTTCTGATTCTTATTGGTCTTTCTTTTAGTTCCTGTTAATAAACTTTTCTTTATACCCATTTAAAGCTTTGAGCCTACATTGCCTTTCTCCTAATCCTACCTCACAGCAGGAAATGAGTAAGGATATTCTAGTGAGTGCACTGGTAATTAGCCAACAATGAACCCACCACACTACTTCATGTGTTGGCCGAGAAATCTCAAATTGGCGAAAAAAAAACCACTACAGAAACCTTCCTGATGAACTTGTACAGGAGCAGAAGGAAATCAAGGCAGAGCCATGGTTTGTCAGGACTTGATTGATCCTAATGAGCCTCACTGTGCATTTGGAGCTGAGCCCTTCAACCTCAGGGCCTGAGAGGAGATTGCAAAAACCTTTCCAGGAGTCAAAGTCACAAGAAAACCCCAAAGTGTCTCAAGGCATGAATGGGTCCCACTGAGGTCCCTCTCCAACACAGGCTCCTCATGGACTCATTCGAAGAGAAAATTGGAGGCCAGGATGGCACAAAAACTTCTCAGAGATTCAGTGTGGAAAGGAAAATCCAAAGTACCTTAAAAACCTTGAGTATCTAAAAGTAATAATGAGCCCCACTGAGTGTCAGCACAAAGCTCTCCAGGGACTCCTTAAAGCAGATAATTGGGGCCATGATTGCACAAACCTCTCACACAGTCTGTATCCAAAGGGAAACACCAAGTACCTGAAAAGAACTGAAGTACCTTGAAGCATTGATGAGCCCCACTGAGTGTTGTTACTGACAAAGCCTCTCCAGGGACTAATTACAGCAGATAACTGGAGGCCATGATTGCACAAACCTCTCAGAGACTCCAAGGCAAAAGCCAAACCCAAAGTCCTTTGAAAACCCTGCAGTGCCTGGGAACATTCAGGAGCCCCCAGAGCCATTCCTGAGCAAGGCTCCCCAGGGACTCCTTCCAGCAGATCCTTGAGGCCACTGGGATGTGGGCTAGGGGGGGATGCTGAGGGCAGGACAAGGGGCTGACAGTGCCCAGCCTGGCTGGGGCTGTGCCAGGAGGCCCCAGTGCCTCAGGACAAGGTGTCTCCTCCCAGCCCTTGGTGGCACAGACCCTGCTGTGCCCCAGGGCACCAAGACTTGCCTTCTCTTTGTCCCCACCTGTCATCACTGCCTCCAGTTCTCTGCTCTGCCTGGGGCCTGGGGACACTTTCTCAGTTGTGTCCCTCAGTGGGACCCATTAAAATCCAAGAAACTTTGGAGTTGGATTCTGACTTGGAGTTCTTGAGAGGTTTCTTCAGCTCCCTCTCAGGGACTGATGTTCAGGGCCTCAGCACAAAGCCCCAGAGGGTCATTAAAGTCCTTGTGCTGTGTCTGTGCTGCTGGGCTGGGCTGGGCTCCTGGCACAGCTCCTGGTAACCAAGAAGAGCTTCAAAAGCACATTTCTCTTGATGAGCAGCTCTTCCCCCAGCCCAGCAGGGCTGGGGCACTGCCTGCAGCCACCCTGGGCACAGCACAGAGGCACAGAGAGCTTCAATCAGTCAGGGCTGGGAAGGTGCTGAGAAGTGCCTGGGGCACAATCACTGCCAGCCCTTGGCACAGGAACCTCTGGCTGCAGGACAATGCAGCTGCAGCTCCTGCAGTGATCTCCTAAAGCTGGAACATCCCAATGCCTGCAGACTCTGTGAGTACATTCTCTGATTCTCTCTTGTGCAGAGCAGCCAGGGGTGCCCAGGGCTGTCCTGCAGAGCAGGGTCCTGCAGCCCAGGGCGCTGTGCTGGGGCAGGGACTCTGCTGCCTGCCAGGGACAGCTCTCAGCCAGCCTGGGGAGCTGCTCCCAGCACTGGGGGACAAGATCTGGGTTGGGGGAGACAGCTGGTAAGGCTTGGAAGTGTTCTCCTTGTGTGGTGAGCATGCTGCATCATTCAGGACTGCTCACATCATGGCATTTAACTGCAGAACAGCTCCAAGTAGATTATACAGGGAGCACAGTGAGGCAGGGTGTGCATAATAGTGAAAATCTTCCTTTTTTAATCTACTGCTCTGGGTTGCTGGATGGGAAATTGCACATAGATATTCATCTCTGACTTCAGGCAGAAAAAAATGAAAAAATTTTCTCTCCCATCTGAATAAACCAGGCTATGACAGAAATCTGCTCTTAGAGGCAGCATCAGTGTTGCTTTTCCAGCCTCCTCAGGTTTGCTCTGATGTTGCCATCAGAGCCTGCAGAGCCAGAGCTGCCCCTGGGCAATGCCAGAGCTGGGAGGGGTCTGCAGGGCAGAGCTGAGCCCCCAGGGCTGGGCTGGGCTCTGGCAGCACTGGCAGGGCCCAGCCCTGGGCACAGGGAAGCAGCTGCTGGCAGGGAGAGCTCCAGGCAGCAGAGCCCTGGGCAGGCAGAGGGGGGAAAGTGCCCCCAGGCTGTGCTGGGATATTTAAAGTCCTCTCCAAACCCAACTATTCCATGATTGCTTTTTTTACAGATCCCCATGTCAAGGCACCACAAATGTCCAACAGCAGCTCCATCAGCCACTTCCTCCTGCTGGCATTGGCGACACGCGGCAGCTGCAGCTCCTGCACTTCTGCCTCTTGCTGGGCATCTCCCTGGCTGCCCTCCTGGGCAACGGCCTCATCATCAGCGCCGTAGCCTGAGGCCACCACCTGCACACGCCCATGTTCTTCTTCCTGCTCAACCTGGCCCTCAGCGACCTGGGCTCCATCTGCACCACTGTCCCCAAAGCCATGCACAATTCCCTCTGGAACACCTGGACCATCTCCTACAGAGGATGTGCTGCACAGCTCTTTTTCTTTATGTTCTTCATCTCAGCAGAGTTTTCCCTCCTGACCATCATGTGCTACGACCGCTATGTGTCCATCTGCAAACCCCTGCACTACGGGACCCTCCTGGGCAGCAGAGCTTGTGCCCACATGGCAGCAGCTGCCTGGGCCAGTGGCTTTCTCAATGCTCTCATGCACACGGCCAATACATTTTCCTTGCCCCTGTGCCATGGCAATGCCCTGGGCCAGTTCTTCTGTGAAATCCCCCAGATCCTCAAGCTCTCCTGCTCATATTCAAAGCACAGGGAACTTGGGCTCATTGCAGTTAGTGCCTGTTTAGGACTTGGTTGTTTTGTGTTCATTGTTTTCTCCAATGTGCAGATCTTCAGGGCCGTGCTGAGGATCCCCTCTGAGCAGGGACAGCACAAAGCCTTTTCCACCTGCCTCCCTCACCTGGCCGTGGTCTCCGTGTTCATCAGCACTGGCACATTTGCTCACCTGAAGCCCCCCTCCATGTCCTCCCCATCCCTGGATCTGACCCTGTCAGTTCTGTACTCGGTGGTGCCTCCAGCCCTGAACCCCCTCATCTACAGCCTCAGGAACCAGGAGCTCAAGGCTGCAGTGTGGACACTGATGATTGGATGGTTTTGGAAACATTAAACTGCCGGCCAATTTCTGCAAATCACCTGTAATAAAAGTCATCTTTCATACTTCTTGTTGGTTTCGTTTTGCATTTTTTTTCCCTTTGTTTTAGTTTTTTCATACTGTCCACAAATAAAAGTCAAAGTTTGTGCCATTTCTCATTCTGTTTCTATCCACTTTCCCTGTGGCCACAGACTGTGTCAATGCGGGGCTCCGCTCTTGGTGGTTTTAAAGGAACTAAAGGATTTCCTAGAAGAGTTTTCCAGAGAGATGCCCTTTTGTTGTCTTCTCTGGAGCTGCAGCAGCAATGTCTGTTTGCAGTGCTGGGGGCAGGTCAGTGCCTGGGGGCTCCAGGCTCCTTGCCCAGGCTCTCTCCAGAACACAGCCAGGCCAATGCTCAGCACAGAAAACCCCCGTGAGCAGCCCCAGGGTGGCCGTGGGCAGGCTGGGGGCAAACAGCATGGCTGGTGCTCTGCAAGGGCCCTGGGGGAGATGGGAAGGAGCAGCAGAGCAGGGGCTGATCCATCCCCAGTGCGCTGGACAGCCCAGGGCAGCGTCCCAGAGCGTCCTCATGGAGCTGCCAACAACATCCCCCCTCTGCAGCCCTGGCCTCTCCCCCAGCTCACACAGGTGCCCCATCCTTGCAGGCACAGACACGGCAGCACTGGCTTAGGAGCCCCTGTTTGCATTGCACAGAGCAGGGGGAGCACCCCCATGCTGTCGGTGTGGGGACATGAACCTGAAGGAGCACAAATGCCATCAGCCCCTGGGGCCAGCAAGGGCTGGGGAACGGCAGGGAAAGCACTCAGCTTTGTCCTGGCCTCTGCAGTCAGCCAGAAAGTTTGCTCCCATCAGCTGGGAGTTTCCTGTCCCACTGCAGATGCTGTTGCTCAGAGCCAGGGCTGCCTGGCAGCCACCCCCAAACTGCCCTGAGCATTTCCTTGGCTTCACCTTCGCTTTCTTTCCTCTCCCCTGGTTCAGATTTCTTCCTCTTGCCCACCGCTTTTCCCACCCCTGCAAACAGCCCATCCCTGTTTGCCCTTCCCTCTCTGGCCCCACTCCCCATTGCAGTTCCTGACTTGGCACCATGGGAAGGTCCCTTGGGGAACAGGATCATCCTACAAGTGCTGCAGGAATTGTCTGCAGGCTCCTGCAGTGCCTCCTGCTGCTCCCTTGCCAGAGGCACCACAGGCCAGGGGGGCACATCTGGGCTGCTGTGTCTGCCTCTGGGGCTCCCTGTTCTGGGCAATGAGGAGGAGCTGCAGAGGCTCTGCAGGACTGACAGGATGGGCTTTTGGCCTGGCAGGAGAAGCTGAGGGACCTGGGCTGCTGGAGCTTCTGAAGAGGAGGCCCAGGGCTCATCCTGCAACTGCTCCAAGGGTGCTTGCAGAGAATCCCAGAATAAGCAAGGGTGGAACAGGCCATGGAGATCATCAAGTCCAACCTGTGCCCTCCCCTGAGCCTCCTCTTCTCCAGGATAAACAACTCCAGCTCCCTCAGCCACTCCTCACAGCTCTTGTGCTCCAGACCCCTCCCCAGCCTTGGTGCCCTTCCCTGGACATGCTCCAGCCCCTCCATGTCCTTCCCAAACTGGGGGGCCCAGAACTGGTCACAGCACTCGAGGTGCTGCCCAAGCAGTGCTGAGCACAGGGGAAGAATCACTGCCCTGCTCCTGATGGCCACACCATTCCTGATCCAGGCCAGGAGCCATTGGCCTTCTTGGCCACCTGGGCTCTCTGCACTCAGGTCCAGCCTGCTGTCCCTCAGTCCCTGCAGGTCCCTTTCTGCCTGGCTGCTGTCCATCCACTCTGGCACTTTGTTGAGGGAGGGAGGGAGGGAAGGGGTCCAGATCCAATCCTTCCTGAAATGTGTTTCCCAGCACTGCCAGTGCCCAGGTCTGGATATTTCCCTATTCTGGCATAGCCCAAGTGCAGCAATTTGCTGGCACAGAAAGCCAAAACCAAGCAAATACCTGGTACCTACAGCAACCTGATCTCATGTTTGCTGACACTGCTAGTGTCCTGATCTGGAATATTTCAGATGCCTGTACAGCGTAATTCCAGCAGTTTGCTGGCACAGAAAGGTAACATTTGGCAATTTCCCGGTGGCAGCACATTCCCACCCAGATCAGGTGTGTGCTGAAATTGCCCACATCTGAAGTGCCCACATCTGGCAATTTCCCAGTGCCAGCACAACGCAAATGCAGCAATTTTCTGGCAAAGAAAGCCAAAACCCAGCACTGCCCAGATCTGGTGTGTTGGGGTTGGTGTAAAAGAAGGAGGAGACCTCGGCTTAAGGCTGTGGGAAAACCCTCCTTAGTTAGGGTCAGCAGGAGCTCCTGCCCATAATCCTCTTGTTCAGTTATGCAGATTGTTATTAGAAAGTTCTGAGTTCTCTTCACTACCATTGGTTACTTTTTACTGCAAAAATTATAATATTCTTAATCATTCTGTCCTCTTGGATCCTTCCCTCAGATCCCACCTTAACCCCTCCCCATAAATAAATGTATAAATATCCCTGCTAGACCCTGGAGCCAGGCTTTTTTCTGCTTTGCTCTCTGTACTGTGCATGCCATCCTGTTTGTTGTGTTTGCCTTCATTAAAGTTCTGTTTCCAGACAACCAGATGAAAGCAGCCTCTCTCTGTAAAGGGGGCAGAGCCAGTTCTCAGGGCAACCACTGGTCAAGGGTCCAGACAAGGACCAGAAGGTTTCACTGGTGTTTGCTGGCACCACCAGTGCCCACATCTGGAAATTTCCCTGTTCCAGCACTGTCCATGTCCAGCAATTTTCTGGCAAAGCAAGCTGAAACCTGGCAATTTCCCCTTGCCAGCAGTGCCCAATCTGGTGTTTGCTGCCAGCAGGACTCCAGGAAGGAAGGAAGGAAAGAAGGAAGGAAAAGAGGAAGGGATCCAGATCCAGTCATTCCTGGAACCTGGAGCCTGAAATGGGCTGTTTGCTGGCACTGCTAGTGCCCAGATCTGGAAATTTTCCTATTCTGGCACAGCCCAAGTGCAGCAATTTGCTGGCACAGAAATCCAAAACCTGGCAACTTCCTGCAACTGGTTTAGGGACTTCCCACATCTTGTGTTCGCTGCACCAGTACCCAGATTTGGAAATTTCCCGGTGCCAGCAGAGCCAAAATCTGGGTTTCTGTCACTGCCAACGACACGACCCAGATCTGGTGCTTGCTCGCAGTGCCAGCGCCCAGATCTGAAAACTTCCTGGTGCTGGCACAGCCCAAGTCCAGTGATTTGCTGGCACAGAAAGCCAAAATTTGGAAATTTCCAGGTTCTGCCTCCAGCACCATCCAGATCTGGTGTTTGCTGGGACTGCCAGTGCCCAGATTTGGAAATTTCCCAGTGCCTTCACAGCCCAGGTCTAGCAATTCGATTTTAGGCTAGGCAGAGAAGTTCCTTGGACTGTGACTTTCCTTTTTCTTGGAACTGTTTAAACCTGCTCTGGACTGAAAACCCAGAAAAACACGGGCAGCTCACACCTGTGGCCCACCGAGGTCTGGGACGCTGCATTCCAGCGCCAGAGGGACTTAGAAGAGACTGAGTGAGCCAACTACAACCCACAAAAATGACTTTCTGAATTTGCTATCTCTTCAGCACTGTCAGAGGTTTTATTTAATATTATTCATTTTTCATGCTTGTGAATTCTTTACTTGATATATAAACTGTTTTTTCCACTTTTCTTGAGGGAAGTGTCTTCCTGAACTAGTAGGGGGAGGGGCCGCTTGAACTTGCTTTCTAGACTGACCCCTTTTGGTGGTTTCCTCTCAAAATTTGCCCTAAACCAGCACAGTCACAATGAAAATTACACCAGTGGCATAATTTCCTAGTGGAAAAGCTTGTGACAGAAGCTTGACCTTGTTCTCCACAAGAGGTTCTTGAGAAGAGCAGACAGGAGAAGATTCCTGGAAAACTGAAACAGCTTTCCAGAAGTGAAATGAATTTGAAAGAAACAATCCAAGATGTTTTCCTCTATTTAGTTCTACACTCTCCTTTTCCATGTTGCACTACTTCTCCATCCCATTAATTCCAGATGCACCTCACCTCTAAGCTTAATCAGTGACTTAGCGAGTTTTAGACACTCTAAAATACCATGAGCCACACACAGTTTTCCTTGCCATGTTTTTACTGGAAAGCAACACTGGAGATGGAAGTGCAGTGCTGGGGTCAGGTAGGAATCCTACTCCAAGGGAAGGTGCCCCGACAGTGTTTGACCCTCAGCAAGGACAATGCACAGCAGCAAGCGAGGGGATTGCTCTGCCAGCGTGCAGGAGTCAGGGCTCTGCATCTGGGCTCAACACTGCAAAGTTCCCGTGTTCGGACAGACGAAGGGGCTGTCCCCGGGGCGCGCGGGGCTCGGCCGTGGGGCTCGTGGGGCGAGCGGGGAACGGACACGGGGACGAACGGCCCCGAGGCTTCAGCTGCAGCGGCGGCAGCAGCAGCAGCGGCAGCAGCAGCAGCGGCAGCGGCGGCAGTAGCAGCGGCAGCAGCAAAAGAGAAGCCCCAACACTCTTTTTCTTTCTCTTTCTCTCCCTTTCCCGCTCTCGGGCACCCTTCTCTCGGGGCCCGTTTCCCGGCTTCCCTCTCCTCTCCCCGCCTCCCTCTCTCCCCTTGCTGGGCCGGGCCATGCCCCCGGCCCGCCCCCGGCCCCGGGCGGGGCTGCCCCGTCCCCGTCCCCGTCCCCGTCCCCGTCCCCGTCCCCGTCCCCGTCCCCAGGCGTCCCGCCGCGGTCTCGCCTCCGCCCGGCTCTGGCTATACTGGCGGTGGCGCTGCTGGGCGGGCATCAGTGCCTGGTGCTGGGGCGGCATCGCCGCCCTTTGCCTCCGCCTGGCCCGAGCCCGGCCCCGGCCCCGGCCCCGGCCCCGACCCAGGGTCCATCCCCGACCCCGGCCCCGGCCCCGGCTCCTCCCGGGGCCCGCGGAGGACACACGCGGCGCGGCCGCTCCCGCCGCCTCCGCTGCGGCTTCCCCGGCCCGAGCTCCGCCGCTCGGCAGCGCGGCCGCCGGCCCCGAGCCTCCCGTGTTGCGTTCCAAAGAGCGAACGCCCGGGCATGGCCGGCCCGGGGCGGGTGAGGGGCGCTCGGGGGCCGTTGCCGGCCCCGGGCCGAGCGCTGACAGCCGCGTCCCGCCCGCAGGGAAGGCGCAGGAGGCCCTGCAGGAGCGCTACCGGCTGGGTTCGCTGCTGGGGCGCGGCGGCTTCGGCAGCGTCTTCGCGGCCACAAGGCTTTCGGACGGCGCCCCGGTGAGCGGCGGGGCCGGCGGCGGACGCAGGAGGAGGGGGCGGAGGAGGAGGAGGATGGGGCTGTGCCTGGGCAGTGCGGGCGGCGAGCTCAGCCCGCTGCTCCCCTTGGTTTGCAGGTGGCCATCAAAAGGGTGCCACGGAACCGCGTCCGGCACTGGGGCGAGCTGGTGAGTGAGGGGGGCCAGCGGCAGAAGCCGGGGCTGCCGGGCGGGGATGAGCCGAGGCCCGGCAGGGTGGGAGCCGCCAGGATAGCTCGAGGGGTAGCGGGCTTGGGGCCAGCGCAGGGCGCAGAGCATCCCGGGCTGGGTGAGAGCTTCCCCAGGCCTGGCACGGCATCGGCCCCCCTGATGGCATCGTGCTTCTCCCGCAGCCCGACGGCACCAGCGCACCGCTGGAGATCGTGCTGCTGGACAAGGTGTCCACCGGCTTCCCCGGTGTGGTGCAGCTGCTCGAGTAGCTCGAGCTCCCCAACAACATCGTGATGGTGCTGGAGCGGCCAGAGCGGTGTCAGGACCTGCGGCATTTCATTCGGGCACGGCGGTTCCTGCCCGAGGAGCTGGCGCGGGAGCTGTTCCGCCAGGTGCTGGAGGCCGTGCGGCACTGCACCAGCTGCGGGGTCCTGCATCGCGACATAAAACCAGAGAACATCCTGGTTGACCTGGCCACCGGGCAGGCCAAATTGATCGACTTTGGCTGTGGCACCTACCTGCAAGACACAGCCTACACGCATTTTGCAGGTGAGCCTCCACAGGGATGTGCTCCTGGTGCTGGCATCTCATGGCCTAGCATCTCCCAGCCCAAGCTGGCTGTGGCAGTGGGGATTCTCCCTTTTGCTGCCAGTCAGGGGACGGAGTGTTCAGCTGAGTTGCTTTAGAGGGGGGCTGGGTGGGGAGCCATCTTCCAGCCCTGCTGGCAGCCTTTGCCAGCCACTCTGCCCAAGACTGAGGCTGGGCTGGGGCAGCCAGCCTGACAAAAACCCCCATGGGTGGGGGTAGCTGAGAGGGATGGCCGGAACCTGTGCCCCAGCCAGTTTGGTGTGCAGGTGAGAGGAAGGGCTTGGACTGCTCCACTCGCCCTGTTTGCCTTGCCTTCATAATATTTTTGGGGTAATGCAGGCAGGGAGGATAAGGGCATGTTTTCTCCCCAGCACAGAGGGGGTTTTTCCTTTGCATGTCATGGTCAGGCCTAGCCAGGGCTGCCCTCTTCCAACACCAGTGGCTTCTTTTGCAACCCTGAGTTTGTGCACAAGTCCCAGGTGCGGGTGAGAGGGCAGTGGTCACCCTGTGTGTCACTGATGCAGCCCCTGCTCGCCCAGGGATGCTGGGGCCAGGCTGTGGGAGCAGCAGCATCCCCCTGCTGAACTCCATCTGTATTCCCTAGGAACACGGTCATACAGCCCCCCGGAATGGAACCACTATGGCTGGTACCACGGCGGGGCAGCAACGATCTGGTCCCTGGGCATCCTGCTGCACCAGATGGTCTGCGGGGAGCACCCTTTCAGGAGGGGCTGGAACATCTGCTGGGGCCAACTCTCGCTGCCACAAGGGCTCTCTCAAGGTGGATCCTCATCTCTGGGCCCGGGGGGAATACCAGTGCTGGGAGCCAGCAGCGGGCTCGTGAGCATCCCGCTCTGGCAGCTGCTGAGGAGGTGGCACATGTCCTGCTCTCCTCCAGAACAGGGAATTGATGGGAAAGTTGAGGCCCAGCTGAGTGCATCCAGAATGGCCTGGGCATGGGAATTGTGGGGCAAAGCAGACAGGAACCTCTTCTAGCTGACCAGCAGTTTCTGCTTTCTCTCCCCAGAGTGCAAAGATCTGATCAGGTGGTGTTTATCCGTGCACTTCTTGGACAGACCCACATTAGAAGACCTGCTCTGTGATCCTTGGGTGCAGGATATTCCTCTGCCATAGAAGAAGGGAGAGAGCCACAGGCCCACTTTGATCCAGGGCCCTGGTAAGTTCCAGCTGCACACATGCCTTGGCAATCAGAAGCAAAGGAACCCAGACCTTTTTGTGCTGCCTGTGTCACTGCCCAGGGGTCATGGGATGGGAACACGCAGCCCTTGTGCTGGAGCTGAGCTGCTCTGCCCAGCACTGGTGGCCGCCATCCGAGCTGGTTTTGCTTGTCCTGGTTCCCTGACAGCTGGGGCCCTGGGCAGAGCCCTGAGAGCCTGGTCTCACTGCAGGGAAGGAGAAGGAGCCCCTGGAGAAGCTGTACCAGGTGGGGATGTTGCTGCTGCTGCTGCTGGAGACAGCGAGGATGACATCAAGGATGACAAGCTCTTCCTCAACCTGGCCACCGGCGGCTGAAGGTGATGGACTTTGATTCTGGCACCTTCTTCAAAGCCCAAGTCCACAGGGAATTTGCAGATGAGTCCAGAGCCGGGGAAATGCTCCCAGATTTGGGCATTGCCCAGCCTGGCAGGGAAGCAAAGGTTCCCCCTTTGCTGGGGCAGATGCAATTCATTCTTCAGTCAGCTGCCCAGCTACTTTTTGGCAGGGCTGGGGGGATGGGCTGGGGTGGGTACAAAATGGGAGTGGGCTCCTGACCCTGCCAACAGCCCCCAGCACCCACCGTGGCTTGGGCTGGGGCTGGGGCAGCCAGCCTGACACAAACAAACCCCATGGTGGGAGCAGAGGTGGGACTCCAGAACCTGTGCACAGCTGCTTTGCTGTGCAGGCAAGGAAGGGCTTGGGCTGCTCCACTGCCCTTGTTTGCTTTGGGATCACCATGATTTTGGGGGGCAGTGCAGGGGGAAAGAGAGAAAGTGTGGGCTTCCCTCTCCAAGGCTGGGTTTTTCCCTAGCGTGTAGGGGTTGGGCCTTCCTCAAGCCCTGACAGAGATAAGAGTTTTTCCCTTTTTTCTTGTTTTCCCTTTTTGCCTCTAATCTCTTTTCAATAATGTGCTGTTTGTTTTTCCAGAGGGAGCATTCTGGGTGGTCCAGTCTGGATGGGAAGTGCTTGGGAGCAGCTGTGGCGTGGATGGGCCGTGCCCTTGGAGAAGGCTGAGGACATGGTTTGGGAGCAGCTTTTCTTCCAGCCGTGGATGGCGTGAGGTGGGTCCCTGTCTGCTTGGCAGGGTGGGATCAGAGCTTTTGGGAGATAGCAGCGAGCACAGGAGCATCCCGCTCTGGGCAGCTGCTGAGGGCTGGATGTGCCGTGGCTGGCTGCAGGCTGGGCACATGTCCTGCCCTCCTGCTCTGCTGCCAAAGGCAGCAGGGATGGGCAGCTCTGGGCACAGCTCTGGGCACAGCCAGCATGGCCTGGGCACCGCAGGCCTTGGCACAAGGGGACAGGAGCCCTCAGCTGAGGGGCAGTTTCTGCTTTCTCTCCTTGCAGCTGGGCTCTGCGGGTGCTGAGGCTGCTCTGGGCTCTGCCAGGGCTCTGCTGGGCTCAGCCCTGGGCCCAGCTGGGCTGGCTCTGCCCTCTCATTGCTCTGACAGCTTTGCATCAGATGAACCCATTGTGAGCACAGCGCCTGAGCTTTCTGCTTTGGCAGGTGAGTGAGACTCTCCTGCAGGCCCAGAGATTGCAGCTGGGGACACACATCCAACTGGCAAGGACCCAGACTCTCCACAGTCCCATCTAAACGCCTGGATCTGCACAGGGTGTTTTGTCTGTCCTGTTCTTCCTTCTTTATTGGCTGGAATTGTGCAATTGCACTTTCTTCCTCCTCTAGAAGTGCCACGAGTGGCCCAAAGCTGGCGAGTGGGCCGTGTTCCTGAGGCAGTGCAGTCTGGAGCTGATGGATGGAGAATTGCCCTTCTGCACTTCCAAACCAGAGCAAAAAGCCGTAAGTGGGACTTGGTGTCTTTAAGAAACCCCTGACAGTTTCAAAGGGAATGTGCAGCTCATTACCAGGGTGAGGAGGAAGGTCATCTTCTAAAGGATTTGGGGATTGACAGAGTTTCCATTCCCAGTCCTGCTTGGAGCTGGAAGGGCACAAAGCAATTTTTTGGGTTTTTTTGCTTTGACCATAATTTCAAATAACCATGTTGGAAACAAAGCCCACAATTTTAAAAAAGGCTGCTGAGGTCTGTAAGATGGATCCATGCCATCAGCACATTTACAATGTAAATAACTGAGCTCTCTTTTTAAAAAGATAATTTACCTCTTAATGCAAAGAATGTAACTTTGCATTTATGTTTTGTTTTTTTCACTAACCTTCTGTTATGTTTTTTCACTAACACTTTGATTTTATTCTTATCTTTTAGAATTTATCAAGATTTTTTCCTTTTTCTATTTTTTCTCTTTAAATAGAAAACGTGTCCTACAAAAGGAATGTCCTTTGCTCCTGGTTCCCATGTGGAGCAGCTCCCTTCCTGCTGGCTGAGCTGCTCAGGCAGAGCCCGGCAGCTCCTGGCCCTGCAGGGCTGAGGCTTTTCCCCGTTGCTGGGCACAGACTGATGGAGCAGCACTGCTGAACACGGGCACACCCTGAGGGACCAGCAGCAGCTGCCTTTGGCCACCTGAGGCTCCAAGAGCCAAGCTCTGAGCAGACAGGGCTGGAAGAGACTGGCAGGCTCCCTGCTGGCTGTGCTGCCCCACTTGTGCCCGGCCCAGCTTTGCTTGGGGCGGAGGGAGAACAAGGGGCAGCTCCCTGCCAGCCCCAGCCCAGGGACCCCTCCAGCC
>JANIJU010000065.1:0-12334 GCA_025504685.1 Leucosticte australis
GCGGACTATCAAGGGGTTGTTAAAATTATGGTTAGAACATTTTTCCCTCCTGTGTCTATTCCCAAAGGTTCACGAATTGCTCAGCTTGTTCCTTTTAAGTCTTGTGTCCCCTGTGCAGGCGACAAGGAGCGGGGAACGGGAAGCTTTGGTTCCACAGGTAACCCAGAAGTATATTGGGCCATGGACATCACAAGAGGTGGACTCTGGATAAGAGACAACAGCGGGCCTTGGATCACATTGCCACAAAGGTTGCTACATCACATGCACATCGTCTGATCGAGGATGTTCCAGTTCAATTGATGATCATCAACCAGAGCAAGGAGGATGACTACTTTGCCAAGCATCCTTTCACCTTAATTTGTCAATGGGTTAAAACTCGGGCTAATCCTTTAATTATTTTGGAATGGGTGTTTTTACCTCTAAAACAGTCTAGAACTATTACCACTCGATTGGAAATTTTTGCTCATTTGATAATGAAGGGTAGAGGGAGAATTTTGGAAATTTGGGGACATGAACCATATGCAATTGTAGTACCACTGGCTAACTGGTATCTTGAATGGGGAATTAGACATTCTGTTTCCTTTCAGATAGCTTTGGCTGGTTATGATGGTAAAGTTCACAACACTTACCCACGACACCGGGTGTTATCTTTATTGGAGCATCAGCGTCTGGAGGACAGACCCTGGAGATCTGACTGTCCAGTATCTGGGCAGACAGTATTCACTGATGCAGGTAAAAGGTCAAAAAGGGCTGCCTGCACTTGGCAGCAGGACAGAGTGTGGAAAAAGCATGTCATTTCTGGAGAGTCAAAAGATACATTGCAGACATTAGAATTGAAAGCTGTGATTTGGGCTTTTGAAAATTGGTATAATGAGGCTATTAACATTGTTTCTGATTCGCTTGATGTAGTTGGCTGTGTCCAACACCTTGAAAGAGCAGTACTCAAGGAGGTGAGTAATAAGCATTTGTATTCCCTTTTAAGCCGATTGCTTAAAAACTTAAATCAACGACGGCAGGAATACTTTATTACTCATATTCGAAGTCATCAAGCTCTCCCTGGTCTGTCTGAAGGTAACGCTCGAGCTGATCGGTTGGTAGCCACTGTCTGGCCAATGCCAAACCCTGATAAATTTCAGCAGGCTAAAACTTCCCACGCTTTTCTTCATCAATCTGCTAAAATGTTAGTTAAACAATTTGGTGTTCCCTTTACTGATGCTTCTGGTATTGTGCGATCCTGTCCTGATTGTCAGCAAGATGGCATTGGTTTAGGCACTGGTGTTAACCCTAGGGGTACTCAACCTTTGCAATTGTGGCAAATGGATGTAACTCATGTAGCAGAATTTGGTCTGAAAAAGTTTGTACATGTTTGCATTGATACCTATTCTTGTGTTATATGGGCTACTCCCTTAACTGGCGAGGCAGCACGTCATGTTGAAAAACATTTGTACAATTGTTTTGCCATATTAGGTGTCCCTTTAGCATTCAAGACTGACAATGGTCCTGCTTACTGTTCCTTAAGATTGAAGCGTTTCTGTAATTTATGGGGTATTCAACACGACACTGGTATTCCTCACAATCCTACGGGTCAGACAATTATTGAGCGTGCTCATCAGATGTTCAAGGGCATGCTGCAAAAAACAAAACAAAAAGGGGGAACTACAGGGTTATCTCCTGAGGAAAAAACAGCTAAAGCCATCTTTGTGCTTAATTACCTTAGAACAACAGGAGATAGGGAAGATCCCCCTATTCTTGTGCATCATGCCCTCACACATAATCCAAGGGAGGAATTGCCTGACGGTATTCAGGTCATGTTCAAAAGCCCAGAAACAGGGATGTGGGAAGGACCAGCTACAGTAAAACTAAGAGGCAGAGGTTATTTATGCTTGCTTACAGATAAAGGCATTCGTTGGATCCCAGCCAAGTGGGTGAAGCCCTATCTGAGACCACCGTCATCAACCCATGCTGTGTCCAGAGGCGGAGAGTCGGCGAAGGCACCAATTCCAGACAGCCCTGAATCCACTTCTCCAGCACCTGACAGCTGAACAATGATCAGAATATCTACCAAGTTTGCTGGAGTATGCTGAGGAAGTACTAGCAACTCCACATAAGCTTAACATACACGGGTTAAATGTAAACAGGCTCCATTTACCTTCACTTCCATCACAGGTTGAAAATCAGATAGAAAAGGCTTGTTATCTGCATGGTTGTGCATGCAAGCCGTGGCTTAAGGTTCATTGTATAAAGTGTAACTTAAAAACTTGGCGACAAGTTCGTCAGGAACATAGTTTAGCCTTGATTCTAGAGAAAAAGCAAAAATTTAAGACTACTAACCTAATATGCAATAGATGCTCTAACCACCTTAACACTTTTACCCCAAGAATAGCATTAGCTAAATTTTTAGGGCGTAATTCGGGGGGATATCAGAGTTTTCTCCAGGATGTATCTTTAATAGAAACACATGAGCAGAGATTGTTACTGTGGGTGCAGTTTAGACTTGCTTTCATTGCTCTAGTAAACCAAATTGTACTAGGGAGCAAGGTAATAGCTACTGAATGTGGAGTGGGAATAGCAGTACCACAAATACATCACATTAGTGATAGGGAGTGGGAACAGGCCAAAGCATTTTGGGCAAAGCGCAGGCATGATTGTGGACAACGGCAGCAATGGCAATAGTCTGGCAGGTATTAGCAATGTTGCTTAGTGCAGTGATTAAGGAGACGCAGGGAATATACAATGTAGAGCAGCGAGCTAACATGTGGGTTACATGGGCTAACAGAACAGGGCAAGAATCCTTCTGCTTATCGCTAGCTACACCTTCGGATCCATTTCGTGCCTGCTTAATTGGAGTTCCCTTAGACTCAATGGAAGAATTTGGAAAATGGAGCAGAGCTCAAATTTATGGTAACTTAAGCAAGGCCTGGTCAAATTGGTGTACTAATCAAAATGAAATAATCACAGAAAATTGGTGTGAAAAACAAAAAATCCCTAGAAATCCTTTAGGAGCTCAGGCATTTAAAATCACTGAAAATTTAAATACTTCAAGTCAGGAGCCACAGGAGCTGGATATTCTGGGATCAGTGCCAGGAAATTATTGTTTGTTCTTTGAGTACTTCAAGAGCAGAGAGCTGGTCAGGGAGAGGTCAGGAAAGCCCGGAGACGACAGCACTTGGATATCTCCTGTTTCTTCGTGGTATTACAATACCACGGCATACTGTGCCAACTGGACACGGTCTGGGCCCTTAAAACAAAAATCAGCAAGGATGTTGCCACCTGGAGTTTTTCTCATTTGTGGAGATAGAGCTTGGAATGCAATTCCTCAGAAAGCATTAGGAGGACCTTGCTATTTTGGGAAACTGACACTGTTTCCCCCCAGCATTCAACAGATGCTTAACATCAGGCACAAATACCAACGTCAGAAACGTAGTGTGCATTCATTAGGCTCAGGCTGTAAGGATAATGCAGAATTGTGGAACAGGCCTTTGGTTATACTGGCATCACTTTTTACACCAGGCATAGCTTCTTCACAGGCCCTTACACAATTAAAGCGATTGGCTTGTTGGACAGGAAAACAAATTAACATTACATCTATAATACTGAATGAGCTTACCACTGATGTAGGTAGCATACGCCACGCTGTGCTACAAGACAGGGCTGCTATAGATTTTTTGTTGTTAGCACAAGGACATGGGTGTGAGGATTTTGAAGGGATGTGTTGCATGAATCTCTCTGACCACTCTGAATCTATTCACAAAAAACTGACACTGCTTAAGGAGAATATGCAAAAGCTCACAGTTGTTGAAAACTCCTTTGATGTGTGGCTAAAATCCGGGGGAATAACAGGCTGGCTCAAGGACTTAGTGCGCTTGGGCATTGTGCTACTTTGTATCCTTTTTTCAATTCTGCTTCTAGTGCCTTGCTTACTACGCTGTGTGCAGAAACTAATTGACCGTGCTTTTAAATCAGTCTGGCTTGCGCAAAAACAAAGCGGGGGAAATGTTGAGGATTTGTTGCAGATTGAGGAGTTTTTGAGAAACAATGGCCATATTCATCCAATGCACAATCCAGCCTGCTTGGGATAATGGACAATGGACACGTTCACAAACAATAACGGACATACTCAGAAAATAGGGTCGGTATATCCTTGAAAAAGATACAAGAAGAAGAGTCAAATGGACTCAGTAAGTTTGTCAGTGAGCTTGGGAAAGTGAGGAAAAAGACAGGTCATGGGTGGGACAGAAAACCACGGCCAGACACGTGAAAAGTTAGATGATCCAATCAGCATCCTACCTTAGACGCGTGAACAGCTAGGCCTGGCCAATCATGGATTAGCTAGAGACGTGTGGACAGTAGAGAATTATTATAAATACAGTCTCTTTAGGGGTAATAAATTTGGCTTCACTGGATCATATTGGTTGTCGTGTGATGTTCCTGAACCTCCGCATCCCGCACCGTTCCCCCCACAGTTACATATCTATAATTAAAAATTGATAATGTGAAATAAGGGTGACAATGCTCATATGTCCGCTTTGGCTGCTCACTGTAACACTGAATACCCTACAGAAAAGGACTGGCCAAGACCCAACTGCCAGTGGTAAACTTTGCAAACTGTATACAAGGAACAAAGGAGGAAGGGATAAAATTGGCTATTTTTAGAGGATTTGCTGATACTGTAATGCAGAATGCTTTTGCTATTAGTGTGAGAAATGAAGTGATTAAGACTGCTGGGTTTTTCATATCCCAGACAATCCACAAGCTGCAGGATTGGTTGAATGGGTGAAGGGGTTGTTAAAAGAGCAGTTGGAAAAATGAGGAGATGAATATTGTAAATCAAAGACGACTCTGACGAAGGGGAGAGAGAATGATGCATCTGACTCCATCATCAGAAGGCTAATGAATTACTTTATTATACTATACTATGTACATTTCATCTAAACTGAATCTGCCAAGCTCTCACCCTTGCTCACAACTGCACAGAACTGCACTCATCTCTGATTCTCTCGTGGCTGTCCCGTGACAGTCCCCCACGCACACACTTCTTGGCCTTGATAGGCCAAGGGAACAAAACATCTTCACTTTGGGTAAACAATCTCCATATTGCATTCTACTTTAGCACAACACAGGCACAGCAAGAGAGATAAGAATTGTGTTTTTCTTCTTTGCTTGTCTCACAGCTTCTCTCTGTTCAGAGGGCATGTGAATATCACAGATGAAAACCTGTCCCCAGGGAGAACCCATCTCCCAGATGTGCTCTATGCCATTAACAATGGCCCACTGGGGAAATGGAAACACCCTGGCTGTGCACGGCTGCCCCCAGTTTGCAAATACAGCCATGGACAGTGAGACTTGGACTGCCTGGGAAATCGTTCTGGGTATGATGGCCCCTGGCAGGGCCAGCCCAGGGGCTGCAGGGCTGGACCTTCATGCACTGGCATTAATTAGAAGAAATCAGAAGCAAATGAGAGTTATCAGTACTGAAACAGGAATTTGGATTCCTCCAGGACACTTTGGTTTGATAACTGCTCACTCCAGCTTGACCTTGCAAAGTGTTCATGTCTTGGGAGGAGGAATTGATGCAGATTATCAAGGAGAAATTAAAGGAATTGTGTTAAACAATAGTGAACAAGATTGGATTATTCAAACCCATGACAGGATAGCACAATTATTGGTATTGGAGTTTTTAAAACAATTGTGAAAGAAGGAGATCCGTCTCACATCGCTGCTGTTGGTGGAGATAAAGGGTTTGGATCCAGCAGTCCTAATAATGGAGCCAGAGTGTGGGTCCAGAGGCCAAAAGGCCCTCCCAAGGCAGCTGAAGGAACAGCTCTGGGGAAAGACAGCACTGTTTGAATCCTGAAACCTGGGCAGGAATGATGGGAATGTGTCCCTGTAGCTGAGTGTTCTGGGTGAGAACAAGTAAATATTACAGGATATTGTTTTACACATCCTGCCAGACCAAATCTCCCTGTTTGCCCCAATGGACAAGCAAAGGACCTCGGGGGCATTATTCTGGAATTAAAAAGGCACCAGCTCCACGGACAACAGAATTATTGTTCCTAACCCAAATGAGATTGAGGAAAGAGAATGGATAACCTTGTCACTGAAGTACTGCTGATGTCTGTAAGCTGTACTCAATGTAACTAATTGCTGGGTATGTTCTCAGCTGAAGTTGGGAGGAATGAGGTTCCCTTGGAGGGCCCAGGGAGCAGCCCTGGATCCATCAGCAGCCGGCAGTGGGAAATAGGGAATCAGACCTTTGGTACTGGGAATGGGAGCTGCTGGGTGTGTAGAGACTGCCCATAAACGGCTTCCTGAAGGATGGCTTGGCTCCTGTTTCCAGGCAATATTGATGCCTCCCTTGAGAGTACTTTGACAACAACCACAAGAAGAGTTGGGGCCCAGAGAAAATTTTCCACCCAACGAGTGCCTTTGGTCTCAGAAAGCCAAAGATTCTGGTTCACCCTGTGCCCCATCTGCCCTGCCCTGTCCTGTGGAGTTTACATTAACGAGCTAAATCAATTATTAGAAGAAGTAGGAAATGATACTGTGAAAATATCCAAGAGCACATCCTGTGAGCTCCAACAAACACAAATGGGGCTCTGCAGAGCCGCATGGCCTTGGATTATCTGCTTGCTGGCCAGGGAGGAACCCGGCCTATTCTAGAGCAGGAATGTTACAGGAATGTCTATAAGTGCTGGGTTTGAAATCCAACAACAAGGAATCACCCGACAGAAAGATCAGGAGAAGAGTGGCAGAAAGAAGAAAATTCTTTCTGGTGGGATTGGCTTCTAAATTGGAGGCTGCTGTGAAATGCATTCATGGCAGTCACTGCAATCATTGCAGTGTGAACACTTGGTGCATTAGGATTCCATGTTAGAGTTGTTGTGACATTTAGTGCTGGGAAATGGAGTACTGAGACTTTTCTACCAAGAGATACAGTCTCAAGAAAAAATGGGGCATTTGATAAAGAACAGAATAGCAACTAATTAGGCATGTTCTAAAAGGAATGTGAATTATAGCTCTGAGTAATGAACTTGAGCAGCACTCAGCTGAAGAACAGGAGCTGATGCCTTTGTGACTAACGCCTAAATCTAAACTCTGTTATCCAAAGGATTGTTATAAACTTTGTACCTCCTCTCTAGAGCAAAGGGCTGATTGAAGTTCCAAGGCCTGGACACCAGGCCCTGACTGAGGCCTGAACAACAGGCCCTCAGCAAAGCTGAGCTCCAGATGAACCTTCAAACCAAATGCTATATTTGTGTCTGCTCATTAACAGAGTCTTGTTAGCAATATGATCTATGTGTCTGTTCCTTTCTGAAATGTCTTCTCCTTTCTGTATTTGGAAACCGGACAAGGCCCCATCTGGCTTTGTTTGGGGCTGTAGGATCAAAGTCACCTCCCTTGGCTCTTCCTTGAGCCCTGGCCAGGCTTTGGGAGAAACCAAACAGGAGAAGGAAACCAGATGTTCCCACACCAGCAGTGATGTCAGCTTGTTTGTTTAACAGTGTAAAAGCTGGGCCCTCTCACAGTGAGGTTGGAGCCTCACTGTCTGCAAAGGTGGGTGCACCTGCAGGAATTCCCAGTGTCTGGGAGTGGCTCTCCAGTCCGTGGCTGCAAAAGGGTTAAAAGCACTGTGCCTAGGCATACTTGGGCAGGAATAAGATAAATTTTACCCAATTTGGAAGCTAGCAAAAATTAACCACAAGCTAAAGACACAAGATGAAACTTGGCAAGAACTAGAGAACAAAACTTGCAGAAATGAAGGACAGAGCTTGCTAAATGAGTGAGGAAATCGCTCAAACAGTCAACAAGAGACTGAGCATGCCTAGAGGAGAAAGGTGAAAAGGGCATGGTGATGAAGACATCCAGCCTTCATCAGGAAACCCCCAAGGAAGACGGGGAGCCTTCCTCAGTGCCATCACCAGTGTGCACTGTGCCTGCACCTTGCGTATGCTAATGATTGTAATGACTACTGAGAAATAGTTTGCATAGCCGCACCTTTTCTAAGGAAAACCAGGAATTCCATAGAGTATAACCATATACTGGAATCGGCTGTGTCCCTGTGGCTGTGCTCTTAGGAGGAGATATCCCCGCGCACCCGGCGCGCTGAATAAAGCAAATCCCCCTGCTCGGGCTTTGTCTCAGAAGTGTCTCTTGGCCCGGTTTGGGGCCATTCACGTCCAGGGGATTCTGTCGAGTCACAGTGGAACCTTGGTGCCACGTTGCTCCACAGCCTCACGCTGCTCTCCTGGCTTCCATGAGGTCCCTCCCTCTGTGACACACTGCAGCCCTGGTTCCATGAGGGTCTCTTGGGTTCCATGGTACACGCCTTTTTCACATCTGAGCCTTGCTTCCCTGGGTTCCATGGACTGACAGTGGCCGTCTGCATTCCATGGGGCCCAGCTAGATCGGAGCCTGCTTTCATCAGGTTCTGATACCTGTTCTGCCAACTGACAGGGGAGATTTAAAGAACACAGAAACCGATGGAAAGAATGGCCTTATTTTACTGAGAGTGTGAAGGCAACACAAAAGTAAAATGATACACCCAATAAAATTATGTACTTGGCTTTAGCAACAAGCAAAAAGAAGCAAGGTAATGCACCTAATCATTATTATAGGAGAGAAAGGATAGGGATTGAGAAAGGACCATCCCCAATTGCCTCAATACCATCATCCAGAGTCTGCAGTCCCTGGGGAGTGGCTCGGACTGTGTGAAGAAGAGGCCCTGGGGGTGTCTGCAGCGAGGCAAAAGGAACAAAGTTTCAGTTGTGGCCTCGCTAGGGAGCACCAATTTCGATTGTTTTCCATTGCCGGGCGTTCTAGGAGCCCCAGAGGAGAGCCCAGGGGCCGCAGAATGGAGAGCAGGAACTGTGCAGGAGCCGGGAGCAGCGAGAGAGGCCGGGATGAAGGTGCGGGGCGGGCACGGGCTGGGAGGGGGCCCAGCCCGGGGGTCCCGCAGAGCCTCCCTGCTCCAGAGGCGCAGCTGTGAGAGCGGGGCAGCTGCCGGGACCGGTGTGGCAGGGACGGGCCGCAGTTGGGGGTTCCAAAGGGCTCGGCTGGAACAGCTTTTTTGTCCCGGGGCATTGGGGGCATTGCCGTGGGGCTGGGGTCCCGGGGAAGGAGCAGCAGGACAGGGTGGCAGTGGTTGGTTTGTGGATTTGTTGTTGGGATGTTTTGTTGGCGGCCCCGGGCGGGCTGTGGGAGCCGGAGCGGCCGGGCGGGCCCGGAGGCGCCCCTCGGGCCGGGAGCCCCCGGGCAGAGCTCTGTGCTCGGGGCCGAGGCCCGGGCGGCCCGGGGAGCGCTCGGCGGCCCGTGGGCCCCGGCGCAGGTGGGTCCGTGTGGCCGGGCCGGCCCAGCCGTGTCCGCAGCAGGCTCCGAGGGGAGCGGCCCTGCCCGGCCGTGGCCGTGCGGAGCCTGGCGGGGCTCGGGGGCCGGGCCGGGCTGGGCAGAGGCTGAGGGAGAGCGGGGAAAGCGTTGGCACAGAGGCCCCGGGCTCGCCGTGCCCCCCTGGCCACGCAGCCGGGCTCGGGGGCCACCTCGCTCAGAGCCAGCTTCGGCTGCGGGGCTCCCTAGGCAGGGGGCGGCGGGGGCAGCCGGAGCTCTGTGCCCGAGGCTGGGCACGGCTGCCGAGGCAGCGGAGGATGCAGGGTCCCCCCGTGCTGGGGCTGCCTCTGTCCGGGCCAGGGGCTGCGCTGTCAGCCCAGAGCCACATGGGGATCGCCCAGGACCGACAGGGCTGGCAGGACAACCGGCAATGGGGGAGCAGAAACGGGCAATACGACAGCTGGGGGTGCTCCAGAAGCCTGGCCATGTTGGAAGCATGGACAGGGGGAACCCTTGGATACCCCAGGGCCCTGAAACAGGGACCACGGACAGTGCTGAGCCCTGGGCCGCCTGGGATGCCAAAGTGATGGGCCCAGAGAAGGGGAACCTGCGGGGTTGCCAGGAGCCCCAGCAGCCCAGAGAGGGGGAACACCAATACTAACTTGACCCGGAGCAACCCAGACATGGGGGGGCCTCCATGAGCCCAGAGTGAAGAGACCAGAGAGGGGAAACTCAGGGTTGGGTGGTTTTGCTGCATCTTGGTCATGTGTGTATTTTGGGGACTGAATCTTGGTGTTTTGCAGGTTTATACTGGCACCAGATTCCCGGTGACTTCTAGGGATGGACTTGGGCAGTAGCAACCCCCTAACCCAATGTGCTCATAGATTGTATTTTTCCCCAAACCAGGATTTCTCTTTCCCAAACCTTGGCTGGATGGAGAAGGAGGCTGCAAGGAAGAGGAAGATGTCCTGGGACACCTGGGCAGGTGAGGAGGAAGTCACTGCCCCTTTCCTCCTCTCTTCTGATCCATCTCCCAGCCCAGCATGGCCCCTGGCTGCAGGACAACCCTGCTGCTGATACTGTCTTGCCAGGGATGCATTGGGAGCATCTCCTTCCCCTTCCCTGTGGCATGGAGGCAAATGCCATCCTCTCCTTGTCCTTTCTCCTCCAGACAAGGAGCTGAGGATGGAGAACAGGGAGGACAAATTCCCGCAGCAGAACCTTGTGGAAGAGGCTGTTTTGAGCAACTCCACAGCATAGGAATTGAACAGGGAAGAAAATCCCCAGAGATCCCACATGAGGAGTGGCTGCAAACCCAGCTTAGGGAGCCCTGAGGAGGAAAGAGCCACCCTGTGCCAGGAAGGTGGACAGAGCTTCAGCCAGAGCTCAGAGCTGGTGATCTGTGGAGCAGCTTCAAGATGGGGAGAAGCCCTGCAAGTGCTTGGAGTGTGGGAAGAGCTTCAGGCAGAGCAACACCCTGATCTGCCACCAAATGATCCACACTGGGGAATGGCCCTACATATGAGGGGAGTGTGGGAAAGGCTTCAGCTATAGCTCCAACCCTGATCTGCCACCAAATGATCCACACTGGGTACAAGCCTTACCAGCATCATGAGTGTCAGAAAAGGTTTCAGACTGCTCCACTCTCCTCCCACACCAGTGGATTCACAGGGAGGGGAGTGAAGCCATTTCTGCCCCAACTGCAGGAATGGCTTCAACACAACTCCACCCTCGTCATCCACCGGTGCATGCACACTGGGGAGAGGCCCTGTGAGTGTCCCCAGTGTGGGAAAAGCTTCTCAGACATCTCTAACTTCAGTAATCACCAACGGAGGCACCAGTAAGGAAAGCCCTGCAAGTGCCCCAGGTGCAGAAAGAGCTTCGTGCGCTGTTCCAACTCCATCCCCCATTGGAGGACCCACGTTGGTCAGAGCCCTTCAGACCCACGTTCCCAGTGATCTGAGTTGGGAAGACACTTGGCTAGTTATCCTTTTGTTTTGGCCCTAATTTTCTTTTGATTGATCTTCATCCCTTAAAACAGGAAAAATTGGGGGGAAAATAATAAATTCATTGAAGATATCTAAAGCACTCACTTTTTACAAGTGTTTCAGGGGAATCTGGGATGCAGGGAGATACTTGGGGGGATTTGGGGGTATTTGATGTAGTTGTCTCCCTTTCTTGGCACTCAAAGAGATGAGAGGGTTCAATCTGTCACCTCAAAACTACTAAATGCCACTGAAAATACTCAATCCCAGCCAAAAATTCCTCAATTCCACAGCCCCTCTGGGTGGAATGGGGTTGGAAGGGGATTGGGTGAGGTGTGCTGAAAATCAGGAGGGGTGAGATGGGCATGGTGTGGGGCAGGATGGGTGGGATGGGGTTTGAGTGGTGTGAAATGGGGGAAATAGGTCTTGGGAAGGGGGTCTTGATGTCCAGCAGGGGTGGGATGGGTTGCAGTTGGGACTGGGGAGGTGGGGTGGGGCCTGGAACGAGACAGCTGAAGTCTGGGGATGATGAAGGGAGGGGGAGCCCATTACTGAATGAGCTTTTGGATATGAAAACAATGACACATCCCACGGCCCCAGAGCTCAGAGCAGCTGAGATGGCGCTGGATCCAAGGCCAACTGTGGATCTCTCTCTCCCTCTCACTCTTCCCCTGATTTCCTCTTCTGGAAATCCACACCTTCTCTGGGCAAACTGTTCCAGGAAGGTCTTTTTTCTGAATCCCTACCTAAACCTTCTCTCTTTCCATTTGGATCCATTCTCCCTTGTCCTGTCCCTGCCTGCCCTCGTACAAAGTCCCTGTCCAGCTTTCTTGTAGGTTGCCCTCAGGTACTGGAAGGCCACAGCTCAATCAAGTCTAAGTCTCTTTCCCAGGCTGAAGGAGCTGAGCTATGTCAGCCATTCCTTGCAGGAGAGGAGCTGCAGCCCTCACATCATCTCGGTGTCCCTCCTGGGCCCCTGCTGCAGCGTGTCCACGTCCTTGCCGTCCGTGCTGGGGAGCCCGGCAGAG
>JANIJU010000066.1:0-13951 GCA_025504685.1 Leucosticte australis
GGAGCGCTCCGCGACATTCACAATGGTCTTTGCATGAGAAAGCCGCTTCGGCGTTTCCGGGAATACCGAAAGATCAAACACAAGCTTAAGACGCCGTTGCCGCCATTGCTACTATTGTGTAGAGTTTTCCTCGTTCCAGCAGGCAGAACTGCGTCAGTCCTTACACTAGGTGTCGCTGCTTATCAAGGTTTGGCTGCTTTTACTCATTTGAGATGCTGGATCTTCAAACAACTAAACGTAACATCTTCTATTTTAAATCAGGTGCTCACTGATGTAGTTACTATTAGATATAGCGCACTGCAATGAAGAGCTGTAATAGATTTATTGTTATTAGCACATGGGCACGAGTGTAAGGAATTTGAAGGAATGTGTTGTATGAATCTTTTTGACCATTCTGCAGCCATTCATAAGAAACTCACACAAGTAGAAGATAACATGAAGAAATTGACTGGGAACAAGTGAGGTTTGCATGAATGGTTTGAGGGATGGGAAAGAACTGGATGGTTGAAAGATCTCCTAAATGCAGCTTTGTTTTTACTAGTAGTCAATATTTCATTGCTTTGTCTTATTCCATGCATCGTGAAACTGGTGTGCCTCTTGGTAGAAAATAGGGTGGAAAGGGTCTGGCTGGTGCAAGAAGAAGGGGCAATTGTGGCAATGTATCTGAACCGCTTAGACTACAGGGTGCACCAGCCATCCAGCTTGGAACGGTTCTTCTCAGAATTTTCTCAGGGCCCTCTGGAATTCATCAAGACATAAGCCGTGCTAAAACAAGAGAGGAGAAGCTCCTTTCTCTTTGAGAAACCAAATTCCAAGACCACAAGAACTCCAAAAGGGGGGGGGGAGGGACTGGGGTAAAGTACCTGGACTGTAAGGAAACACATCTTCTGAGAGGTGCACGCAGAATGCGTGGACAAGACAAAGGCACCAATAAGAAAGGCGTGACTAGCCTGTGCAGAGAGTCAGAATGTGTAAGTGCATCATGTAAACAATAAATGGCTTCTGGTCAATCCTCTTGGTCCATTGTGCAGGAGTCCTGAATTTCCCAGAAGTGATACTTACTAAAAGGGCTCCGATTTTAATGCTAGAGTTACTGTCTATACGATGATTCATGGGAATAGTTCTTTAAAACCCTTCCCTTGCTGACATCAGTCAGTTTCGTCTTTTCCTGACTCTACTGGTGGCTATACATTAGTTATGAATAGAAGGGAATGAGTTTTAGGGATATGCTGCAAGGAAATAGATTGGTAGCTCTGCTTCCATGTCCATTGTCTAAGAAGAATTCTGATTATTTTTGGCCCTTTCATAGACCTCTGACTAGATTAGCATTTGTCTTTGATTGACCCCGTAAATTTTAGGCTACTAGGCTTGACCAATGAATGGAAAGGGGAAAGTCACAGAGTTTCGGTGGTTCCCTTGTCAGCAATTTCTCAGGAGCAGGGAGATTTCTGTCCTCAAGTTAGTTACTTCAGCTAGCAGATTATGCTCACGCCAAAAGGAGGTGAGAAGGTTGCTTCCTTAAATGGTCCAATAATTCTTCCTGCTATTCGTGACGCTTTTGTTACGAATTACTGGAGTTTGTTACAGAAAGTTGGATTAAACTGCATGCATCCGCTCTTGGGCAAACAGAGTATTTAGCCAATAGCATGTAGGCTTTTATCAACCTGAGATTGTCTTAACGGACCGG
Organism: Leucosticte australis; assembly: GCA_025504685.1. Classification (NCBI taxonomy): domain Eukaryota; kingdom Metazoa; phylum Chordata; class Aves; order Passeriformes; family Fringillidae; genus Leucosticte; species Leucosticte australis. Next base: position 1,688 of record JANIJU010000066.1, read on the forward strand.
AGGCCTAAAACACAGTAATTCCTGCTAGTTCCAATTCCACTTTTAGGTTCAACAAACCGAACGGTAAACCTGCATCAGCAGGGAGGGACATTTAATTGGTTTTCCTCCTTTTTAGAGAGAAGCTAATGAAAAAGTTTCACCAGAATCAGAGCAGGCTGTGTAACAAGAAGAGCGTCATGAAAAGAGGCCAATCCTACCCTCTTAGTATTGCTAGCTGTGATTGGACTTCAATGAAATGTGTCAACTCTGTGCTCCTGGCTATCGCATCAGTAATAGGTACTTCAGCTGCTGTACTTCTCTCCTAAAGCTAAGAACAGAATCCCAAATAATCTTGATTCCAAGGTCACAATTCACCCTGTGATGCTGACAGGTGAAAAAGGAGTGGAAGGTGCACCAGTAAATGAACTTGAATGGCCTACCTAAATCAGTGGCCACTGATTTCCTGAAGGCTTCAATAGGTCAGTTGCCCCTATTTTTCTTGGGATTCTTTTAGTCTTTGGTCATGTTTTTCTTGGCATTCTTTTAATCCTTCCCCATTAGTTCAGCCTCTGCTCTCAAATCCCTTTGCTGTCATTTCAAGGATCTCGATAGCCTGGAAACGTGTTGTCTTGATTTATCACCTCATTCTTCCCTTCAAAAGGTTCTTTGCCTCAAGTCTCATTTTTGCTGATTTTCTGCTAGTTCATTGTCAGATGGTAGCAGGTGTTTTGTAAGAGCAAGTACATAATCTTATAGCTTGCTTTTTTTTTGATTTGGCCTGTCTAGAAAATGGAATGACTGAACATCTCCGACAGGATTTTCTCGCCCCGTTATGTTTCACTGGAAGGGCAGATTCAAATCATCTACCTAAACTCTTGGCGCTGAAGAAACTAGTGCTTTGCTGTTGCATATAGGTAGAAGCTTACAAAAGGAAGGCCTTGTAAAACCATGGCTGAGGCCCATTCCTTTGGCTAAGTAGAAGAGGACTATGGGCAAGGGAGGCAGCTGAATGAGAGGTAGATCAACAAGTTCTAGAACCATGGCGTGTTCACAGCGTGGTGTATGGCGGTTGGTTGAATGATGTTTGTTGTGGCTTAAAGCTATGCAACTGACAAAGGCCTGACTGCTTCAAAAGCCTGCCTTTTGCAATAAAGCGGCTCTTCTTTGCACCTGCCTGGGGACTCTGCGTCACTACGGATCCTCAGGCCCAGTTTGCCAAGGAGATGATGAGTAGGAATGTTGCAGAGCTGCTGTGTGCATATGAAAGGAATGGCAGAGAGTGAAGCGGTGGACATTTCTGGGCTTTAGTACAATGCTGCTGCATTGGTGCCAGTTTAGTCGGTTTTCCATCAGTGGCATTTCTGTCTAGAAGTACACTGCCCAGACTCTTTCTAGCATTTGATGCCATTTCCTTACTGCCGTTTTAATACCTTCCTTCAGTTTAAAGGATGATACAATCTTTACATGTTGAAGATCCCTGTTAGGAAACACTATGCCAGAGTGTATTTCCCTTTTCTTTTGCCTCCTTTGTAATTTTTATAGACTCATTTCACATTTCTGCTCATGTCAATAAGAATACTGAGACTACTTAGCAGGGTTGACGCTCTCAGCTGCTTTCCTCTTTCGTACTGCTTCACACCGTATGTGACTTAATGGCCTCGTTTTGCAATCAGCATTTTGCTGGGGTTTGCTAAGAACTGGCATGCACTGCCAACTCACAGCTTGTGTGTTGGCATTTCAGGGGCTTTGATGGGTTCCTTTCTGACATTGCCATGCACTGGACTGTCACAGTCACAAAGACTACATCTACCATCGGTTGAATTTTAGTATTTCATACGCTTTCCTGGAATGTAGGCAACCTAGCAGCAAGTACTAAATTCGCTGCAAGCCCTGTCTTCCCAAAGGACCGTTTAAAAAGATTGCTTTTCCCCTCTGACCAATCTGCCAGTATTTTGATGGAGTATTTGGTACCTTAAATCAACCTCTTAGAAGGGATCTCATCACAGACAATATCTCAGGCTTTCTTGAAATACTGGCTCCTTTGCATCTCAATTCCATTCAGAGTGCATTTAAGATTTTTTTTTCCACTGAAGCCATTCAACAATGCCTCTTCTCTTATAAAATGCCATGCACGTGACAAGGATGGATCCCCGGGAAAGGTTATATAGATATCAAAATTCGTGCCCAATGGACTGTGCTGGTGGAAATCAAATACTAGTCTAGTATTTTGAATCCAAATCATTCCTCCCAATGAGGCCTGACAGGATTGTTTGGCTTTGAATCTGAGCACGTGGACAGTAGTGGATGGTCCACAGGTTGAAAACAGTGTAGATTCTTCTCCTTTTTTTCACTGATGGCTCAGAGACTGAAAAGGCAGCTACAAAATGGTAAATACATCCCTACAGATTCAAAAATTGTTCTTCTTAATTTGCATCTCCACCATAACAACAGATGGTTAGAACTAAAATACAGATGGGAATTTTATAGCTTCTCTGAAATGAAACAGGAACTGGCCAATGGGCCTTAGCAGAAGCTACAAGTTTTTCAGCACAAGGCATCTCAAAAGTATTTTAACCTTACAGTACTTTTCTGTCTTATGCTTTAATCTCAAGGATGCAGGCGAAAAAAAAAAAAAAAAAACCCACCAAAAAACCAAACGCCCACCAAATAGATAATAAGCAAAATCAGTAACATATATAGAAAGAACCCATGGTTTTTAACTTCCAACCTGGTCTTCTCAACACACTCTCCAAAATGGAATTGTTTCCCTATCTGCCTTGAAACATTTAGCAGCAAAAAACACTCTAAGGTCCTGATAGGTGTTTTGTTCAAAAATCACTTCTTCTGGCTTTCTGTCCGTAAGCGGAGTAACGTGGCTGCGCTGGCAGCTGGCCAAAGGAGGTAGGAAGAGTAATCATCATCCACAACACTGGGGCTAAAGAAATTTCCACAGAAAATTACCTGCCCTATTACTTGTTCATTTGTTGGCTTGAACGTTCAGAATCTGTTTCCATTTTTCCCAGTCATAGAATGTTATATTTCACAGAATTCCAGCCCCTCAAACATCAGTCCTGCCAGAGCAGCCCGCCACAGGGGGCTGTCATAGGGGATCTGCTAATGTCCACTGACTCTTACCGGTAGAGTGCTTGCCACTGTTGCAGATCAAGAACTTCTGAATAGTTTTGCTTCATGCTCTTTGAGGGGTTGAAAACAAGAAAAGAATGACTAGACATTTCCATGATCAAATCCCCTGATGGAATAAAAATAGGAGCATAATAAATGTATTCATTGTTCTAAGAAGGGAGATGAAGGGTCCAAAAGATTACTTGCATACTTCCTGTTCTAAATCCCTTGTTATCTGGCAAACTGCAAAAGATTCCAGGCTTTCGCCAAAATGCAAACCAGATTAAAATGCGAAGCCTTACAGTTTACTGGATATGGAACTTCATCATCCATTTTAAATCTCTGAGATTGTTATGTACTTCCTATGAATACCCTGAGGTTTAGAGCTGTAATTCAGAGAGAAAAGAATGCTATTTTCAATTCATTCTATTAAATCATCTTGTCGGCACTCTCTCCTCTTGGTTTTCATTTCTGAAACTCTGTAGGAAAGAGTGCATTAATGCATAGAGCTCTGCATCAATTCTTTTCAGCAGTTTCCCCTGTAATTCTTCTTTCAAGGCAAACCGATAGAAGTCCACACTTTCTTACCCCAGCACTTCTAAAATTCTATTGAGAAGCAAAAAAGAACCCCATCAAACAACTCAATCTCTGCTCCAATCTGTATCAAAAAAGCAGTCCATTAACTGCTTTCTTAGCAGATTCTTTAGCTTGTATTAATATGGCAACCTTTTCTTGCTCTTCTAGATTAGAACCAAATTCTTCAAGCATATAAGGAAACATAGGTTTACTGTATCTGCTTCTTAGATCCAGAAGTCCAGCAAGGAGTTCAGACCTCAAAAGAAGTGTCTGTACAACAAGATTCAGCACAACCTTGAGACATATTGAGCTATTTTTCAAGAAAAGCGGCCAAACGGAAACTTTTTAGACTTCTATTACTATCATGCCTGCCTGCTTCCAGAACCTGACCTAAGTTGCTGGAAACTAGCTGCAATATTACTGTAAACAATGCTGTGAATGTAGGACATGGTCATTCTTCTCTTCCATTGAAAACCTCAAGTGGAGTCACGACACTTCTCTTCAAAATTCTGTATTTCCTTGCAAACTGGTAAAATAATGATAAATAAAGTGTTCTGTTCATTCAGTTTAAACCTAATGTTCAAAATGAAAAAAAAAAAAAAAATCCATTCAGATATGGTCTGCAATAATACAGCAGAGAGACAATGAACCAGACTGGCCTACAAAATAAAGAAGTGAAGCAGAATTTGGGAATTTGGAACACCTTATGATGAATTATTTAAATAAATAAATAAAAGAAAACCTACCCAAATTCAATCAGTGATGCACAGACAGAGAAAAAGAACTAATTACTACTAATATTTCTTTCATTCTCAGACAAGAAGTTCAATGATCCTCTTGAATGCACGGAAGATTCTTGGAAAAGACAGCAGCCGCCTTCTTCACAACATATTCCTCAGAACTGCAGGAGACAAATCATTTGAGCTATGAGGATCTTTCTCTCTGTAAAACTCCCAGAGCATAGCCAATATTCTATTCCTTTAGGGATCCTTGGCTCCCTGGGGCAGTGCTGGATAGTCTACAGCCCCGGTACATCAGCCAGACACACTCCGCCTTATTTCCCATGGCTACTGCAGCAAGGACATCATCTACACTGGCTTTCTAGCCAAAAGATATGCAAGGCACAACAAAGAACATAGCCAAAACCTTGAGCACAGCTTATGGGCTTGGAAACAAAACTCTCAGGATGGCAATACTGGATCTTCTGATCCAAAGCATCAGGAAACATTTCTTTAGAGGTGTTGGGAAAGATGAAAGTTTGACAAGAAAGTCTCACAGATATGGATGCTTGGCAGAAAGATTTTTGAATGTGGAGTCTGAAGAAGGAACAGAGTTGGAAGCAAGTTTTGATCTAGAAGAAAAGAATTGCTGAGCCAGTCTTGCTGCATAACCAAGGAGGGAAAGGGTAAGTTAGTTAGAAGGGGGTTTTATGACTTAGAGCAAAGGATAAACCCACCCCAAACAAGAAGATGTTTTTACCAAGCAGGAAGATAGCACAGGAAACAAGCCTGCCGATGTGGCAAGCAGAAAAAAGGTCTCCGAATTTTCCACTGCCAAGAAAACTGAAAAACAACTTTCGGCTTCAACTGTAATGGAGTGACTTTTAGTGAGTGGAGAACAGGAACATGAATATGGTCATTCGAGTAGTTATGACAAGCTATAGATAATAGTTAAGGGATAGATTGGTTCTACTGTATGAAGATGCTCAGCAAAGTATATCATGCATTGTAACCAAAACCAAATGGTCTCCAGGCCTGCCTGCAGCTAGGGCAGACAGCTGTAGGCACAGGCTCTGTCACCCACCACCCTGGACTGCTGCAACGTCTTGGATGGAATAAACTGCATTTTGGAGAGCTGCCTGGAGTCCTGCATCCCTCATTTAGGCTCTTACATGGAGGCGAAAAAAGCTTCTGTGTATTGTACAAAAAAATAGCTATGTAATCTGGAGTTGCATGACCCAATATTTCTATTGAACTGGAACAATTTTTATCAATATTATGGATCCACTTCTTTTCAGTGTGTTTGGTAAAAAACGTAAAGTATCGTTTAAAAGAAATTCTTGGATGCGTACTAAGTACTACGGATTAGTGAAGGTGTTGGTTTGGCATGGCTTGGGTTTTGGTTTTGGTGGGGAGGGAAGAAGCCAGCCACAGAAGTGATTTTTTTGTGAAAAGCTCCGAGAAGCTTCCTCCATGCCTGGCAAAGTGAATCCCTGCTTGGCACTAAGAACAGACATGCTGCTAAGCCAATTACAGAAGCTGGTAGCACCTCAGTGATAATATTTAAGAAGGAAATCAAAACTGCAGCCGGTTAACTTTGAAGCTGGGAAATTTTTAGGTTGGCACCTCTTCTGGTTTGAAAGCAAAACTAGTGAGACACTCTGTTGCAGTGTGTATTTATTATTGTAATGCAGTTCTAGTAGTCCATTTTATAATCCTTCCTATTTTGTGCTGTTATAGCATATGTTATTATGAATGGATTGTTCCTTTCCCCCCTGTAGTGTTGGTTTTTGCCCTAGCTGTCCATCTCCCCAAAGACCTGCCCTTTTGTTCCCTGTTCCTTCTCCCATTGAACATCAACCCCTCCCCAAGCCTGCCCCTTTCTCTAGAAACTTCCTTATCCATTTTGTACCCTTCGAAACCCCATTGGTTTGTTCAAGTTATTCTCCTCCCCTGCAGTCCCCCTACTGGTTTAAACATTGTATTCCCCGCCTTGTGTTCCACCCCCAGTTTCTCCCAGTTGGTTAAAGATTGTATCCTCCCCTGGGACCTCCCCCCATTTAGAAGTTGATGTATGCCTTTGAGTCAGTGTCTTTCTGTCCTTGACCCTGCAGGGAGTAAACTGAAAAACATACAGAAGACCTCTCCCTGTTCCTTGTCCCTGCCCTCAGCGCAGTTCTATCCCTAAGGCAGTCCACCTGTGCCGTAGAGCAGCTGTGCCCTACAGCGGCACCCCGGATTCGACAGCTTTCTTGGGGCGGCCCACTCTCGCTGTCGGTGTCGGGAGCTAGTCGGGCTGAAGAAATCCGGCACCGCGGCAAGACTCCAAGTCAGAAATACAGTTTCTTAGGAAAAGGGGGAAAAACCCAAATACATGCAAGAATACAAAAGAAAAACCACGGACAGAGTCAGAATACAAGCTGACGTCCTGCTAGTTTGGCTGGTGGTAGCAGTTTGGATGAAATGGTCTTGTTGAAGTGGTGATTCTGTAGAAACCACCTGGTAGCTCTTGTCCTCTGGAAAACCAGTGGGTAAGGGTGGCCGTTCCTCTGGGAATGCAGTGGAAAGACTGCTTGTTGCGTCCCAAAGCCCAGATGATATCCGGGTGGGGATGCTTAGCTCCTCCCCCCTGGGCGGAGCATCTCTCAATGGGCTGATATCCTCCTGAGTCGTGCTGTGGGTCCTTGATTACCCGTTAAACAGAAATGGCTCCTGGAGGGAGTTATCTCTGAGTCATGTGGCAAGACATTGATGGGCCCATGAACAGGAGGTAAGGAAAAAACGATGCCACCCCTGGTTTCCGCAGTTCTTGAGGGTGGGAATAGAATGCATTTCTATATTGTAAGCTAGGACAATACAGGATGCAGGTTTTTGCATTTGCAGGAAGTTTGTATGGATTTGAAAAGTATCCTCATACCAGAGGCACAAAAGTATTCTCATCCCCCTTTTAATCATCTTCAAATGAAGCAATTCTCCCAATAAGCTAACGCATGAATGACTTGCAAGCGAGTTGAAGAAACACGCCAAAGATAAGTAGTGTTCAACTGCAGAGAATTGTTTAGGGACATCATAGCCTCATATTTTAAATCAGAAAGCACAGATGGACGGGTCTTTTTTCCTTAGTTGACTACAGAACCAGGGGTCCTTTGCAGGAGGGTGTTTGGATTTAGGATGACACTGGCAACTAAGAGCATGGCTAGATAGAAGGTGCTACTTTTAGACCAGAACATTCAACTATGTCAAGGCAGACAGGAGAATAGCTGATTAGTGACGCCTCTGGCAGGAAGAGTCTGCGGCTTACCCCGTGGGAACAATAGTAGCACATTTCAATTTTAGAAAGCCATTCATTTCAGAGGACCAAGCATCAGTGAAAATGAAAGGTCGAGCAAAGACATCCTAGTGCTCTTCTTATCAGAAGCATGTTCTTCCATATGAGAGTATTTAGGAAAGGACAGTGCATTCCTAAGGAAAGGTGTGCCAGTTACAAAAGCTGTAGAAGAAGGCAGACAAACTTATACAATATACATCCTCCAATGCAAAAGGAAGAAATAATCATTTCAATCTTCCATGGAATGAATTGCATTTTATTTGCTATTTTCATTTCAGCTGCTAAAAAGTGATGTTTTAAGACTGAATTTTATGAATTCTGCAAAGCTATCTTTTTGAATGTCTTCATACCCATATGAAACACTGAGGTGACAAAGAGAACGGCAGTGGAAGGAAACCTGGTCCATCTCCCCCTCCTTGTAGCTTTAGGCCAGTGAGTGATTAGAAGTTGGTCACTTCATTTGAGATCAATAGCTTTACCAAGAGAGAATATTATCCAGCCTTGATCTTTCCTTTGGAGCTGATCCACTTTGTAGTCATCAATTCTTGACTCAGTTGGGGAGAAACAATGGCATTACGGCCATGGATATTAGAGTGCGCTGATGGGAAATGAAGTTTTCATCTTCAGGTCCTTGCTTCAGTAAATATTCCAAATTCATCAGAAAGAAAATTCGAAGACCAGTAATCCCCACTCCAATGACCTAATTCGAATCGTCTGTACGCATCAAGCAGGTGCTCTCATCTGTTAGGGGAATACCCAGCCAGAACATTATTGTCTAGTTAAGAGGCAATACTTTTGGAAATCATTTAATTTTTTGTCTTGCAAGTGAATGGTCAACGCATTTTATTACTGGATAAGGTAAAATCATGTCTTCTGCATCCTTTCAGAGAGGAAGCTTACCTGGATCTAAAGCTGCTCAGCTCCATGTTAGGATGCTTTGTCTTCAAAGGGAACTCTAGTCTTTGTCCTTTTGGATTGCTTCCATAGCTTTTCACTCACTCTTCAGGTACCTGTTAAAATGTCCTCTTATCCCATGCAAATTTTTATGGGCATAGTCACTGAATTGGTAAGCATTCCATGAAGTCCACAGGCCTTGTTGAGATGGATGCACAGGTCTCAAGGGTGTTAGCAGATGTTATTCTGAGGCCACTCCTGATCATGTTTGATGGATCACGGTGACTGAGGAAAGTGCCCAAAGACTGGATGAAAGCAAATGTCACCCATCTTCAAAAAAAGGCAACTAGGAGGACTCCGAAAAGTACAAGCCAGCCAGCCTCATTTTGATCCCCAGGAAGCTGATGGAGTAGCTCTTCCTGGAAAGCATTGCCAGGCACAAGCTAAGGAGGACAAAACAATGTAGTCAGCATGGATTTACCAGGGGAAATTCGTGCTTGACAACTTTTTAAACTCCTCCGGTGAATGAACTTGCCTGGTAGATGAAGAGACTATCGTCTGCCTGGGCTTCAGGGAAGTTTTTGACGTTTATCTCCATCGCAGCGCACATACATACGGGAGGGAATAGGGCAAAGAGCAGGGAACCAGTGTCTTTTCAATGATGCTCAGTGAAAAGACAAGAGGCAGTGGGCACACACTGAAATACAGGAGATTGCCTCTGAACATCACAAAATTGTTTTTTACTGTGACGGTGACTGAACCATGGCACAGAGTGTCCAGAAAGATGGTGCAGTCTGGATCACTGAAGACATGAAAAGTAGGCCCAGATATAAGCCTGGGCAACAGGCTCTAGGTATCCTGGTTGAAGCAGGGGGATGGGACTTGGTGAGCCCCACAGACCCCTTCCACCCTCCTTCATTCTGTGCTAGTGAATTCTCTTAGAGATGCCTTTCAAGGACTGGCATGACAAAGCTCTGTGCAGAGCGAGATCCAAATGGACATGGGATTTAAGTTCCTTAAGCAGTGTTCAAGAAGAATGTCAAAGTCCGGGATTACTGTCTCTTCCATAACTGAATCCCTTTCATGGGAAAATTCCCCAGCTATAGAAAGATCTTCTGAGACACGTGCTCAAGACTGACACTGGCTGAGCAAATTTCTCCCTATGTGTGTCTAAGACCAGTTAGGATCTTTACCAAAAGTGTTGTCAACCTAGTCACAGAAGGCACATTGTTAAGAAGTGACAACTTCCATCAGAATGGCAAATATTGATCCACCAAATGTATTACTGTATAGGAATGATCTCCTTGGATTCCAAATAAAAATAAAGACTTGGTCTTTATTGAACTATTTCATTGCAATATTCATAAGGGAAGAAAAAGACCCATGTCCTTAACTTTCTTCACTCTAACAAAGATTGAAAAAATTCCTTGTAAAAAGCGTATCTTAATTATCGGCCTATGAAACAATTTTAGTTGGGAAAAAAGTTGTAAAATTGTGTAGATAGTTGCAAAGAAGCCAAGAAAATAGGAAAGAAACAAAAACAGAGAAAAAGAGTCATCTTGAGTCTGCTAGCTAGTTCTAGAAGTAGTCTGCTAGAAAAAGGAAACCCCAGTTGAATTTCAAATGCGTTCATGCACTTGATTCAGTAACTGGTCAATGTAAAAACCAATCCTTTCGGACAACTTCCCCCAGCAACAAAAACTCCAACAGGTTGACACCACCATCATGTCTGTCCCAGACGTATTCAAAAGAGAAATGATGGTTTTCTTGAAAATCTATTTGCGTAAAAGTTGCAAGACATTGGAGGGATTCTCCACATTCTCATTCCTCCATGCGGCTTGAAAGTCTATTTGATCAAATATGCAACAAAGCATGTGATTTACAAGGCAGAGTAAAATGGATGACTTGGGAATTGATTAATATCTTTTGGATATTAAACTTCATATCCACTCTCTGTGAAGTTTCTAAAAAAAATGATGGAGCTGAGGCATGAATCTGCCACTACGAGTGTTAAGCAAACATAGACATTCCCCTTCACATGCCCCCCCCTTCCACACACACCTAGGCACGCACACAGATCAGCATAGCAGATCATGAACACCTTGGAAAAGACTGAAATGCTAAATACCTCTCTTTGTGGGCAAAATAGCTGGTACACTATTTCAAATATCTGGTACAAAAATTCTGTTTAATATCTACCTCATATTTAAAACACAGCTTTTCATTGAATTCTGTTTGCAGAATATTTTCCTTTCATTTGTTCCTTTAAAATTACTTCCTTCTATGTCTAGGAATATTTTCTTCTAAAAATAGAAAAAAAAATTTACATGATATCTTTTCAGAAGAAAGCATTGGTTTATACAATTTTAAACCATCATGATATGGAAGAATTTATTTGTCCCTCACTAAGGTGGAATGAGTCTTTTGATCCTAGATCATTTACAGTGAAATACTTGACAGTATTTTTAAGATGCTTTCAATCAATTTTGATCCTCCTTGCTTCTTCATTGTAAACAGGAATTTTTCAGTGCATGGAAAGTGTGTGTGGTACATCTACATTAGTTCAAACACCAATTCCAACTCATGGCCAGACTGAACTACCAATAAACAATGTCCCGAATGATATTTTGCCACCTTCTTTGGCACGTCATGAAATCCTAATGATTGGGATGAAGTGTTGAAATACAGAGATTTTCTCTCAGAGAGTGTCCCATGTTGAAACCCATCCCACGTGTTTGATGTTGCAGTTCTTATCTCTTTTAAAATTGGATATCTTCTGCATAGTTTTCATTAACCTTTCTGTGACAGTAGTGAAAATCACAGAGAAATGCAATTTTGTACAACTTTGAATTTACCCCAAGAGCTGAGAGAAAATTTGCTCCTATACTTCAGCCTGAGTTTCTTCTGTATTCAAGCTTTGTTTATCTACCATCAAGGGTCGCACTGGTTGCTGTTCAAAGGCCCATCCAAGTTGACCTTGAATACGTTCAGGGATGGGACATCCACAACTTCTCTGGGCAACCTGTTCCAGCATTCCAGCACCCCAACAGCAAAAAATGTCTTCCTTTCATCGAATCTAGATCAGAAATACTAAATCTGGGCATATCAACTTTGAGGAAAGGTTTGAAATTCTTTTGATTTGAAACACATTTGATATGAATACTAACTTACAGATGACTGAAATATGTAGGTGGCCATTTGAGATTGACGCTTTTTGAAAAAGTGCATGGAATTGAAAATTAAAACCAGTAAAATTAAAAACTTCTTGCCATTTTCTTTTCCCTCTGATATTCAAAATTGCATATGCCAGCTATCTGTGCTTCATGCAAATCCCTCAGATACTCTCAGGAAAAAGCTTTTCTTTCAGACTAAATTGTGGTTTAGGTAGAAGACTAGTACTTAGTGAAGGTTTTTCTGGGCATAGTGATAGTAAGGCCCTGGAAAAATACTAAGATAAAACTCTGAAATGTTAAGCCTTGTGTTTTACCTGCGTAAGTAGTATAATTGCTAGCTGTAACGATTAGTAATTAAAATAATTATTGTATAATCATAAGAAGAACAATGAGAAACTGTATGTTCCTAGGGTTCCTAGGTTCCATAGTCTAGGGTGGCTATGCTTGGCTGAAATCTACGTATACTATAGAA
>JANIJU010000067.1:0-29598 GCA_025504685.1 Leucosticte australis
CAAAATCAGTAACATATATAGAAAGAACCCATGGTTTTTAACTTCCAACCTGGTCTTCTCAACACACTCTCCAAAATGGAATTGTTTCCCTATCTGCCTTGAAACATTTAGCAGCAAAAAACACTCTAAGGTCCTGATAGGTGTTTTGTTCAAAAATCACTTCTTCTGGCTTTCTGTCCGTAAGCGGAGTAACGTGGCTGCGCTGGCAGCTGGCCAAAGGAGGTAGGAAGAGTAATCATCATCCACAACACTGGGGCTAAAGAAATTTCCACAGAAAATTACCTGCCCTATTACTTGTTCATTTGTTGGCTTGAACGTTCAGAATCTGTTTCCATTTTTCCCAGTCATAGAATGTTATATTTCACAGAATTCCAGCCCCTCAAACATCAGTCCTGCCAGAGCAGCCCGCCACAGGGGGCTGTCATAGGGGATCTGCTAATGTCCACTGACTCTTACCGGTATAGTGCTTGCCACTGTTGCAGATCAAGAACTTCTGAATAGTTTTGCTTCATGCTCTTTGAGGGGTTGAAAACAAGAAAAGAATGACTAGACATTTCCATGATCAAATCCCCTGATGGAATAAAAATAGGAGCATAATAAATGTATTCATTGTTCTAAGAAGGGAGATGAAGGGTCCAAAAGATTACTTGCATACTTCCTGTTCTAAATCCCTTGTTATCTGGCAAACTGCAAAAGATTCCAGGCTTTCGCCAAAATGCAAACCAGATTAAAATGCGAAGCCTTACAGTTTACTGGATATGGAACTTCATCATCCATTTTAAATCTCTGAGATTGTTATGTACTTCCTATGAATACCCTGAGGTTTAGAGCTGTAATTCAGAGAGAAAAGAATGCTATTTTCAATTCATTCTATTAAATCATCTTGTCGGCACTCTCTCCTCTTGGTTTTCATTTCTGAAACTCTGTAGGAAAGAGTGCATTAATGCATAGAGCTCTGCATCAATTCTTTTCAGCAGTTTCCCCTGTAATTCTTCTTTCAAGGCAAACCGATAGAAGTCCACACTTTCTTACCCCAGCACTTCTAAAATTCTATTGAGAAGCAAAAAAGAACCCCATCAAACAACTCAATCTCTGCTCCAATCTGTATCAAAAAAGCAGTCCATTAACTGCTTTCTTAGCAGATTCTTTAGCTTGTATTAATATGGCAACCTTTTCTTGCTCTTCTAGATTAGAACCAAATTCTTCAAGCATATAAGGAAACATAGGTTTACTGTATCTGCTTCTTAGATCCAGAAGTCCAGCAAGGAGTTCAGACCTCAAAAGAAGTGTCTGTACAACAAGATTCAGCACAACCTTGAGACATATTGAGCTATTTTTCAAGAAAAGCGGCCAAACGGAAACTTTTTAGACTTCTATTACTATCATGCCTGCCTGCTTCCAGAACCTGACCTAAGTTGCTGGAAACTAGCTGCAATATTACTGTAAACAATGCTGTGAATGTAGGACATGGTCATTCTTCTCTTCCATTGAAAACCTCAAGTGGAGTCACGACACTTCTCTTCAAAATTCTGTATTTCCTTGCAAACTGGTAAAATAATGATAAATAAAGTGTTCTGTTCATTCAGTTTAAACCTAATGTTCAAAATGAAAAAAAAAAAAAAAAATCCATTCAGATATGGTCTGCAATAATACAGCAGAGAGACAATGAACCAGACTGGCCTACAAAATAAAGAAGTGAAGCAGAATTTGGGAATTTGGAACACCTTATGATGAATTATTTAAATAAATAAATAAAAGAAAACCTACCCAAATTCAATCAGTGATGCACAGACAGAGAAAAAGAACTAATTACTACTAATATTTCTTTCATTCTCAGACAAGAAGTTCAATGATCCTCTTGAATGCACGGAAGATTCTTGGAAAAGACAGCAGCCGCCTTCTTCACAACATATTCCTCAGAACTGCAGGAGACAAATCATTTGAGCTATGAGGATCTTTCTCTCTGTAAAACTCCCAGAGCATAGCCAATATTCTATTCCTTTAGGGATCCTTGGCTCCCTGGGGCAGTGCTGGATAGTCTACAGCCCCGGTACATCAGCCAGACACACTCCGCCTTATTTCCCATGGCTACTGCAGCAAGGACATCATCTACACTGGCTTTCTAGCCAAAAGATATGCAAGGCACAACAAAGAACATAGCCAAAACCTTGAGCACAGCTTATGGGCTTGGAAACAAAACTCTCAGGATGGCAATACTGGATCTTCTGATCCAAAGCATCAGGAAACATTTCTTTAGAGGTGTTGGGAAAGATGAAAGTTTGACAAGAAAGTCTCACAGATATGGATGCTTGGCAGAAAGATTTTTGAATGTGGAGTCTGAAGAAGGAACAGAGTTGGAAGCAAGTTTTGATCTAGAAGAAAAGAATTGCTGAGCCAGTCTTGCTGCATAACCAAGGAGGGAAAGGGTAAGTTAGTTAGAAGGGGGTTTTATGACTTAGAGCAAAGGATAAACCCACCCCAAACAAGAAGATGTTTTTACCAAGCAGGAAGATAGCACAGGAAACAAGCCTGCCGATGTGGCAAGCAGAAAAAAGGTCTCCGAATTTTCCACTGCCAAGAAAACTGAAAAACAACTTTCGGCTTCAACTGTAATGGACTGACTTTTAGTGAGTGGAGAACAGGAACATGAATATGGTCATTCGAGTAGTTATGACAAGCTATAGATAATAGTTAAGGGATAGATTGGTTCTACTGTATGAAGATGCTCAGCAAAGTATATCATGCATTGTAACCAAAACCAAATGGTCTCCAGGCCTGCCTGCAGCTAGGGCAGACAGCTGTAGGCACAGGCTCTGTCACCCACCACCCTGGACTGCTGCAACGTCTTGGATGGAATAAACTGCATTTTGGAGAGCTGCCTGGAGTCCTGCATCCCTCATTTAGGCTCTTACATGGAGGCGAAAAAAGCTTCTGTGTATTGTACAAAAAAATAGCTATGTAATCTGGAGTTGCATGACCCAATATTTCTATTGAACTGGAACAATTTTTATCAATATTATGGATCCACTTCTTTTCAGTGTGTTTGGTAAAAAACGTAAAGTATCGTTTAAAAGAAATTCTTGGATGCGTACTAAGTACTACGGATTAGTGAAGGTGTTGGTTTGGCATGGCTTGGGTTTTGGTTTTGGTGGGGAGGGAAGAAGCCAGCCACAGAAGTGATTTTTTTGTGAAAAGCTCCGAGAAGCTTCCTCCATGCCTGGCAAAGTGAATCCCTGCTTGGCACTAAGAACAGACATGCTGCTAAGCCAATTACAGAAGCTGGTAGCACCTCAGTGATAATATTTAAGAAGGAAATCAAAACTGCAGCCGGTTAACTTTGAAGCTGGGAAATTTTTAGGTTGGCACCTCTTCTGGTTTGAAAGCAAAACTAGTGAGACACTCTGTTGCAGTGTGTATTTATTATTGTAATGCAGTTCTAGTAGTCCATTTTATAATCCTTCCTATTTTGTGCTGTTATAGCATATGTTATTATGAATGGATTGTTCCTTTCCCCCCTGTAGTGTTGGTTTTTGCCCTAGCTGTCCATCTCCCCAAAGACCTGCCCTTTTGTTCCCTGTTCCTTCTCCCATTGAACATCAACCCCTCCCCAAGCCTGCCCCTTTCTCTAGAAACTTCCTTATCCATTTTGTACCCTTCGAAACCCCATTGGTTTGTTCAAGTTATTCTCCTCCCCTGCAGTCCCCCTACTGGTTTAAACATTGTATTCCCCGCCTTGTGTTCCACCCCCAGTTTCTCCCAGTTGGTTAAAGATTGTATCCTCCCCTGGGACCTCCCCCCATTTAGAAGTTGATGTATGCCTTTGAGTCAGTGTCTTTCTCTCCTTGACCCTGCAGGGAGTAAACTGAAAAACATACAGAAGACCTCTCCCTGTTCCTTGTCCCTGCCCTCAGCGCAGTTCTATCCCTAAGGCAGTCCACCTGTGCCGTAGAGCAGCTGTGCCCTACAGCGGCACCCCGGATTCGACAGCTTTCTTGGGGCGGCCCACTCTCGCTGTCGGTGTCGGGAGCTAGTTGGGCTGAAGAAATCCGGCACCGCGGCAAGACTCCAAGTCAGAAATACAGTTTCTTAGGAAAAGGGGGAAAAACCCAAATACATGCAAGAATACAAAAGAAAAACCACGGACAGAGTCAGAATACAAGCTGACGTCCTGCTAGTTTGGCTGGTGGTAGCAGTTTGGATGAAATGGTCTTGTTGAAGTGGTGATTCTGTAGAAACCACCTGGTAGCTCTTGTCCTCTGGAAAACCAGTGGGTAAGGGTGGCCGTTCCTCTGGGAATGCAGTGGAAAGACTGCTTGTTGCGTCCCAAAGCCCAGATGATATCCGGGTGGGGATGCTTAGCTCCTCCCCCCTGGGCGGAGCATCTCTCAATGGGCTGATATCCTCCTGAGTCGTGCTGTGGGTCCTTGATTACCCGTTAAACAGAAATGGCTCCTGGAGGGAGTTATCTCTGAGTCATGTGGCAAGACATTGATGGGCCCATGAACAGGAGGTAAGGAAAAAACGATGCCACCCCTGGTTTCCGCAGTTCTTGAGGGTGGGAATAGAATGCATTTCTATATTGTAAGCTAGGACAATACAGGATGCAGGTTTTTGCATTTGCAGGAAGTTTGTATGGATTTGAAAAGTATCCTCATACCAGAGGCACAAAAGTATTCTCATCCCCCTTTTAATCATCTTCAAATGAAGCAATTCTCCCAATAAGCTAACGCATGAATGACTTGCAAGCGAGTTGAAGAAACACGCCAAAGATAAGTAGTGTTCAACTGCAGAGAATTGTTTAGGGACATCATAGCCTCATATTTTAAATCAGAAAGCACAGATGGACGGGTCTTTTTTCCTTAGTTGACTACAGAACCAGGGGTCCTTTGCAGGAGGGTGTTTGGATTTAGGATGACACTGGCAACTAAGAGCATGGCTAGATAGAAGGTGCTACTTTTAGACCAGAACATTCAACTATGTCAAGGCAGACAGGAGAATAGCTGATTAGTGACGCCTCTGGCAGGAAGAGTCTGCGGCTTACCCCGTGGGAACAATAGTAGCACATTTCAATTTTAGAAAGCCATTCATTTCAGAGGACCAAGCATCAGTGAAAATGAAAGGTCGAGCAAAGACATCCTAGTGCTCTTCTTATCAGAAGCATGTTCTTCCATATGAGAGTATTTAGGAAAGGACAGTGCATTCCTAAGGAAAGGTGTGCCAGTTACAAAAGCTGTAGAAGAAGGCAGACAAACTTATACAATATACATCCTCCAATGCAAAAGGAAGAAATAATCATTTCAATCTTCCATGGAATGAATTGCATTTTATTTGCTATTTTCATTTCAGCTGCTAAAAAGTGATGTTTTAAGACTGAATTTTATGAATTCTGCAAAGCTATCTTTTTGAATGTCTTCATACCCATATGAAACACTGAGGTGACAAAGAGAACGGCAGTGGAAGGAAACCTGGTCCATCTCCCCCTCCTTGTAGCTTTAGGCCAGTGAGTGATTAGAAGTTGGTCACTTCATTTGAGATCAATAGCTTTACCAAGAGAGAATATTATCCAGCCTTGATCTTTCCTTTGGAGCTGATCCACTTTGTAGTCATCAATTCTTGACTCAGTTGGGGAGAAACAATGGCATTACGGCCATGGATATTAGAGTGCGCTGATGGGAAATGAAGTTTTCATCTTCAGGTCCTTGCTTCAGTAAATATTCCAAATTCATCAGAAAGAAAATTCGAAGACCAGTAATCCCCACTCCAATGACCTAATTCGAATCGTCTGTACGCATCAAGCAGGTGCTCTCATCTGTTAGGGGAATACCCAGCCAGAACATTATTGTCTAGTTAAGAGGCAATACTTTTGGAAATCATTTAATTTTTTGTCTTGCAAGTGAATGGTCAACGCATTTTATTACTGGATAAGGTAAAATCATGTCTTCTGCATCCTTTCAGAGAGGAAGCTTACCTGGATCTAAAGCTGCTCAGCTCCATGTTAGGATGCTTTGTCTTCAAAGGGAACTCTAGTCTTTGTCCTTTTGGATTGCTTCCATAGCTTTTCACTCACTCTTCAGGTACCTGTTAAAATGTCCTCTTATCCCATGCAAATTTTTATGGGCATAGTCACTGAATTGGTAAGCATTCCATGAAGTCCACAGGCCTTGTTGAGATGGATGCACAGGTCTCAAGGGTGTTAGCAGATGTTATTCTGAGGCCACTCCTGATCATGTTTGATGGATCACGGTGACTGAGGAAAGTGCCCAAAGACTGGATGAAAGCAAATGTCACCCATCTTCAAAAAAAGGCAACTAGGAGGACTCCGAAAAGTACAAGCCAGCCAGCCTCATTTTGATCCCCAGGAAGCTGATGGAGTAGCTCTTCCTGGAAAGCATTGCCAGGCACAAGCTAAGGAGGACAAAACAATGTAGTCAGCATGGATTTACCAGGGGAAATTCGTGCTTGACAACTTTTTAAACTCCTCCGGTGAATGAACTTGCCTGGTAGATGAAGAGACTATCGTCTGCCTGGGCTTCAGGGAAGTTTTTGACGTTTATCTCCATCGCAGCGCACATACATACGGGAGGGAATAGGGCAAAGAGCAGGGAACCAGTGTCTTTTCAATGATGCTCAGTGAAAAGACAAGAGGCAGTGGGCACACACTGAAATACAGGAGATTGCCTCTGAACATCACAAAATTGTTTTTTACTGTGACGGTGACTGAACCATGGCACAGAGTGTCCAGAAAGATGGTGCAGTCTGGATCACTGAAGACATGAAAAGTAGGCCCAGATATAAGCCTGGGCAACAGGCTCTAGGTATCCTGGTTGAAGCAGGGGGATGGGACTTGGTGAGCCCCACAGACCCCTTCCACCCTCCTTCATTCTGTGCTAGTGAATTCTCTTAGAGATGCCTTTCAAGGACTGGCATGACAAAGCTCTGTGCAGAGCGAGATCCAAATGGACATGGGATTTAAGTTCCTTAAGCAGTGTTCAAGAAGAATGTCAAAGTCCGGGATTACTGTCTCTTCCATAACTGAATCCCTTTCATGGGAAAATTCCCCAGCTATAGAAAGATCTTCTGAGACACGTGCTCAAGACTGACACTGGCTGAGCAAATTTCTCCCTATGTGTGTCTAAGACCAGTTAGGATCTTTACCAAAAGTGTTGTCAACCTAGTCACAGAAGGCACATTGTTAAGAAGTGACAACTTCCATCAGAATGGCAAATATTGATCCACCAAATGTATTACTGTATAGGAATGATCTCCTTGGATTCCAAATAAAAATAAAGACTTGGTCTTTATTGAACTATTTCATTGCAATATTCATAAGGGAAGAAAAAGACCCATGTCCTTAACTTTCTTCACTCTAACAAAGATTGAAAAAATTCCTTGTAAAAAGCGTATCTTAATTATCGGCCTATGAAACAATTTTAGTTGGGAAAAAAGTTGTAAAATTGTGTCGATAGTTGCAAAGAAGCCAAGAAAATAGGAAAGAAACAAAAACAGAGAAAAAGAGTCATCTTGAGTCTGCTAGCTAGTTCTAGAAGTAGTCTGCTAGAAAAAGGAAACCCCAGTTGAATTTCAAATGCGTTCATGCACTTGATTCAGTAACTGGTCAATGTAAAAACCAATCCTTTCGGACAACTTCCCCCAGCAACAAAAACTCCAACAGGTTGACACCACCATCATGTCTGTCCCAGACGTATTCAAAAGAGAAATGATGGTTTTCTTGAAAATCTATTTGCGTAAAAGTTGCAAGACATTGGAGGGATTCTCCACATTCTCATTCCTCCATGCGGCTTGAAAGTCTATTTGATCAAATATGCAACAAAGCATGTGATTTACAAGGCAGAGTAAAATGGATGACTTGGGAATTGATTAATATCTTTTGGATATTAAACTTCATATCCACTCTCTGTGAAGTTTCTAAAAAAAATGATGGAGCTGAGGCATGAATCTGCCACTACGAGTGTTAAGCAAACATAGACATTCCCCTTCACATGCCCCCCCCTTCCACACACACCTAGGCACGCACACAGATCAGCATAGCAGATCATGAACACCTTGGAAAAGACTGAAATGCTAAATACCTCTCTTTGTGGGCAAAATAGCTGGTACACTATTTCAAATATCTGGTACAAAAATTCTGTTTAATATCTACCTCATATTTAAAACACAGCTTTTCATTGAATTCTGTTTGCAGAATATTTTCCTTTCATTTGTTCCTTTAAAATTACTTCCTTCTATGTCTAGGAATATTTTCTTCTAAAAATAGAAAAAAAAATTTACATGATATCTTTTCAGAAGAAAGCATTGGTTTATACAATTTTAAACCATCATGATATGGAAGAATTTATTTGTCCCTCACTAAGGTGGAATGAGTCTTTTGATCCTAGATCATTTACAGTGAAATACTTGACAGTATTTTTAAGATGCTTTCAATCAATTTTGATCCTCCTTGCTTCTTCATTGTAAACAGGAATTTTTCAGTGCATGGAAAGTGTGTGTGGTACATCTACATTAGTTCAAACACCAATTCCAACTCATGGCCAGACTGAACTACCAATAAACAATGTCCCGAATGATATTTTGCCACCTTCTTTGGCACGTCATGAAATCCTAATGATTGGGATGAAGTGTTGAAATACAGAGATTTTCTCTCAGAGAGTGTCCCATGTTGAAACCCATCCCACGTGTTTGATGTTGCAGTTCTTATCTCTTTTAAAATTGGATATCTTCTGCATAGTTTTCATTAACCTTTCTGTGACAGTAGTGAAAATCACAGAGAAATGCAATTTTGTACAACTTTGAATTTACCCCAAGAGCTGAGAGAAAATTTGCTCCTATACTTCAGCCTGAGTTTCTTCTGTATTCAAGCTTTGTTTATCTACCATCAAGGGTCGCACTGGTTGCTGTTCAAAGGCCCATCCAAGTTGACCTTGAATACGTTCAGGGATGGGACATCCACAACTTCTCTGGGCAACCTGTTCCAGCATTCCAGCACCCCAACAGCAAAAAATGTCTTCCTTTCATCGAATCTAGATCAGAAATACTAAATCTGGGCATATCAACTTTGAGGAAAGGTTTGAAATTCTTTTGATTTGAAACACATTTGATATGAATACTAACTTACAGATGACTGAAATATGTAGGTGGCCATTTGAGATTGACGCTTTTTGAAAAAGTGCATGGAATTGAAAATTAAAACCAGTAAAATTAAAAACTTCTTGCCATTTTCTTTTCCCTCTGATATTCAAAATTGCATATGCCAGCTATCTGTGCTTCATGCAAATCCCTCAGATACTCTCAGGAAAAAGCTTTTCTTTCAGACTAAATTGTGGTTTAGGTAGAAGACTAGTACTTAGTGAAGGTTTTTCTGGGCATAGTGATAGTAAGGCCCTGGAAAAATACTAAGATAAAACTCTGAAATGTTAAGCCTTGTGTTTTACCTGCGTAAGTAGTATAATTGCTAGCTGTAACGATTAGTAATTAAAATAATTATTGTATAATCATAAGAAGAACAATGAGAAACTGTATGTTCCTAGGGTTCCTAGGTTCCATAGTCTAGGGTGGCTATGCTTGGCTGAAATCTACGTATACTATAGAACAATGAGAAGCTGTATGTTCCTAGTCTAAGATGGCGATGCTTGGCTGAAATCTATGTATACTATAAAACAATGTAAGTTTAATAATTAACAAAAAAGATATATAACGATAGAATATAAAAGCATAACCATCCCGAGCCTATGTCGGAGTCAGATTTGGGTTGTACCCCTGACACCCAGAGCTCTTCAATAAAAGCACCTGCATATAATCATTTCTCATGATTATGTGTTCCTGAACGCTAACATTTTGGCGACCCAGATGGGACCCTGTGAGTGCTGCTGAGCGAGTTCGCGACTCGATCACGCTCCAGTCGGCACCGAGGGATTCTTGGGGAGCTCATCGGCCGCGACCGCCTCTGCCGCTCACAACGTCCCCGGGAGAGAGGTAAGGTGCTTTTATTTTGGTTTGGGTGCCTGCCAGTAAGATGCAGCGAAAGCTACGCTTGGTTGGGCTAAGGAATTCCTGGTGGTATTGCCTAGGCGCCGTTCCGTAAGACAATCGCGAAAGTGTTGCTGGTTCGGCTTTGGTATTTTTGGTTGGAGAAGCTCAAAGGAATTTCAGGCAGCAATGCCTCTATTCCGCAAACTTCTCCTTTGGGGTGCTTAACAGCACATTGGAAACAAGGTAATTTTGGGGAAGAATTACGTAAAGCTAAGTTGATTAATTACTGTAATACATGGTGGCCAGAATGTGTCTTGGAGAATGGTGAAAAATAGCCAAAATACGGGACTTTGCAATATAACAGTATTTCACAGTTAATGTCGTTTAGTAAGCAAGAAGGAAAAAAAAAAAAAAAAGAAAAAAAGAAAAAGAAGGAACAAAGAAAAAGAAAAAACAAGAAAAAACCAACAATGGATGAGGTTTCATATGTTGATTTGTTTTTCTATTTATGGGGAAAGCCAGAATGGCAAGATGAATGTAGATTAATGGTGGTTAGAGTGTCTGCAAGTGATAAGTGTGGAGTTTGCGAGAAACATTGTCTAGAACATTTGGCATTGAATAGGGAAAATTATACAGATATTGATTTACAGGTAGCTCCAATAAGGCTAAGAGAAGCTAACCCTATTCCACCTGCTTCATCTGTCCCTATCCCACTGCCTGCCCCTACCTCACCTGATTCTGAACCTGTCTCATCTAGTACACCTTTCTCTCCTTGTCCTCCTCTCCCATTGACACTTGATTCCTCTTCCTTGGAAGCTGGGCAAAGCCTGGCTATGATAGAAAGGAGGGGGAGGGATGCAGGTGAAAAAGATGGTGGTGGTAATGAATCAGCGACCCCAGTGGCCCGCGGAACCTGAAGCCGGTCGGGGCTTGCCCTGGTTGTGGAGGGAAAAGACATACGCAGACAAAAATGGACTGTGATTGCTCCCTTGCGACAAGGTGTGGGAGTGGAGGGGCCAGTGTTTGTAGAAGTGCCTTTTTTCCTGCAGATTTGATTATTTAGAGGCGGTCAGCTGGAACTTGTAGAGAAGGTCCTGGTAAGGTGGCACGGGTAGTGGGAATAGTTATGAAAACTCAGAATCCTGGGGGTGGCCTGGAGGGTGTATAATAATTGCGAAAGAGAAGCTGGTGGGGGGCAGCAGCAAAATCTTTGGCAGTGGTACAAGGAAAAAGGAACCCAAGTTTCGGGGGACGTGGCAGAGGTAGTCGTGGTAGAAGACCGGTTGTGCAAGGGTTAAGCCTAAATCAATGTGCGTATTGCAAGCGGGAGGGGCATTGGAAACGAGAGTGCCCAGACAGGTTTCACCAGGGCAATCAGTTACGGCAGGAAAATGTTACCAAGGCGATGGTGTTGGGAGAATATAGCAGCTGATTAGACATAGAATTTGTAAAATAGGTTAGGACATAATATTTCCAGTAAAAGAACCAAATAGTGAATATAGATTAGTGCAAGATTTGAGAGCAATAAATAAAATAACAAAGGACATTTATCCAGTGGTAACAAATCCCTACACATTGCTAACATCCGTAAAAAGAGATATAGAAATGGTTTACTGTCATTGATTTAAAAGATGCCTTTTTCTGCATCCCCCTTGACAAAGAAAGTAGGAAACAGTTTGTCTTTGAGTGAGAAAACCCAGGGAACGGAAGAAAGACCCAGCTCACCTGGACACGACAAGGGACAAGAACTCACCGACCCTATTCGGAAACCAACTGGCAAAAGGAGCTGGAGATTTGGAACGAAAATGGGCAAGTACCAAGAGACCAATACCTATTGTTTCAGTATGTTAATGACATACTCATAGCTACAGAAGAAAAAGCAACCTGTATAAAATAACCATTGAGATTTTAAATTCACTGGGAATGGGAGGTTACAAAGTATGCAGAGGAAAGGCACAAATTGCCCAACAGACTGTGATCTACCTGGGATGTGAAATTTCACAAGGGCAATGAAACTAGGTACTAACCAAGGTATCCAAGCTATTTGTGCTATTCCAGAGCCCCAGAACTTACATGAGCTGCAAGTCTTCCTCGGGGTGGCAGAATGGTGTCGCTTGTGGATCATGGACGGTGGACTGATTGCAAAATCCCTGTACAAAGCTCAGAAGACGCAGCCATTCACCTGGGGCAAGCCACAGAAAGAGGCCTTCCTAAAGGAAGCACTGACAACTCCTCCAGCATTAGGGTTACCTGATCTGTCTAAAGATTTTCAGCTGTTTGTACATGAAAGGCTACGTCTAGCACTGGGAGTCCTGACCCAACGTCTGGGAAGCTGGAAAAGGCCGGTGGGCTACTTTTCCAAACAACTTGACAACATAAGTGCCGGGTGGCCTCCATGTCCGTGGGCAGTTGCAGCCACCGTGATGCTGATACAAGAAGCCAGGAAGCTTACTATGGGAAGACACATAGATGTCTATGGTAACCACTGACTTAGAACAGAAGGGGGGCCATTGGCTATCTCCAAGCAGGATGATAAAATTCCAAGTAGTCCTGACTGAGCAGGATGATGTCACATTAAAAACAACTAACCTTTTGAATCCAGCTTTGTTCCTAGGTACCACAACTGAAGAAGGCCCATTGGAACACGACTGTGTAGAGGTAATAGAGTACGCCTATTCAGCAAGAGAAGACTTGAAAGACATCCCACTAGAGCAGCCGGAGTGGGAGCTATTTACAGATGGAAGCAGCTTCGTGGAAAACGGAACCAGATACGCTGGATATGCGGTAACAACAGTCAGCACAGTAGTGGAGGCAAAAACATTACCACCAAATACATCTGCCTAGAAGGCAGAACTGATTGCTCTAATCAGAGCACTAGAATTAAGTGAAGGGAAAAAGGTAAATCTATGGACTGACTCAAAATATGCTTTTGGGGTAGTGCATGTACACGGAGCACTGTGGAAAGAAAGGGGATTATTGTCTTCTCGAGGTACGCATATTAAACACCAAGATGCAGTCCTACAATTGATAAAAGCAGTACAAAAACCTGAGCAAGTGGCAATTATACATTGTAAAGCACACTAATCAGGAAACTCCAAAATCTGTGAAGGAAATCGAAAGGCAGACTGGGCAGCCCGACAGGTTGCTCGAGAGGTGCAAACAACAATGGCATTGATACCTTCAAAGCTCAATAGATCCCAGTTTAATCTGCCTCCAAAACCAAGATATTCAGTAGAAGATGAGAGACTGGCATGTTTACTAAATGCAGAAAAGAACTCGGAAGGATGGTATGTGACTGCACAAGGGCAAATAGTGGTACCCCCCTTGATAATGAGAGAAGTTCTACAAATTAAACATAACGAATGTCATTGGGGTGCAGAGGCATTGGTAAAATTGCTAAAGCAGAGTTTAATTTCGGTACAGATGTTAACAATGGCAAAATCAGTCATGTCAAAATGTGATATCTGCTTGAAAAACAACCCAGTGGCTAGGCGACAGGCACAGCTAGG
This sequence comes from Leucosticte australis, assembly GCA_025504685.1. Classification (NCBI taxonomy): domain Eukaryota; kingdom Metazoa; phylum Chordata; class Aves; order Passeriformes; family Fringillidae; genus Leucosticte; species Leucosticte australis. The sequence goes on from JANIJU010000067.1 coordinate 13,497, forward strand.
AAGAATTCGGATAGGAATAGAGCCAGGAGACTATTGGCAGCTAGATTTTGTAGAATTGCCAAGAACTCGAGGATACAAATACCTGTTAGTAGGGGTTGACACATTTTCTGGATGGCTAGAAGCCCTTCCCTGTCGCACAAACCAAGCAAAAGAAAGAGTTAAGTGGTTACTACAGGAAATTATTCCCAGGTTCGGGGTACCCCTAGGGCTATCATCAGATAGGGGGCCCCATTTCATAGCTACAGTAGTAAAAGAAGTAAGTAGATTGCTGGGGATAACTTGGGACCTCCACACACCATGGAGACCCCAGTCAAGTGGGCAGGTAGAGAGGATGAATCAGACACTAAAGAGGCAAATCAGTAAAATATGCCAAGAAGCCAAGCTGCAGTGGCCCCAGGCTTTACCAATAGCACTGTTGAGGCTTAGGATAAAACCTAGGAGTGGGATGTCAGTTAGTCCTTGTGAGATATTGTATGGGAAACCATATGAATCTCCTGAGCCTAACCCTAATGTACACGTTACAGGAAAACAGGAAGTGTATAATTATGTTCTGTCTCTTGGGAAAACTTTAGCTCGGCTCCGGAGCATCCTTGTGTGGAATAGACCAATAACTCTCGAGAATCCAGTTCATGACATACTTCCAGGAGACGAGGTGTACATTAAAAACTGGAACGAAGAACCGCTGAAAGAAAAGTGGAGGGGACCCTATCAGGTACTGCTGACTACCTTTACAGCAGTCAAAGCAGCCGGCGTGGACCCTTGGATTCACTATACCCGAGTGAAGAAAGTCCATCCTGGATCACAGACTGTGTAAACTGTGGAACCAAGACTACAGATAAGATGTGTTTTACTTTGAGATTGTTATTAGTAATTGTGCTAATGTTATGGTCATTAATGTCTTTGGGATGTGGGATGCAAAAAGATCAACTAACCACTCTTCATTCTAGAATGAAGAGAGAGGCAGAAACACAAGTGATAAAAATTTCTAATGCAGTTCGAGCTGAGAATGTAATGATTGGATTAGTCAAAGATTTTGCCAAAATACAAAACAGCAGTAGAATAACTGCCTGTCTGCCAGTACCAAAGGCAGCAGGAGACCCAGTAAATTGGGGAATCATAACATCAAAACTACCTGAGATACAAAAGAACAAAACAATTACATGCAAACAGGTACCCGAGTCGAGACAGGTGGTCAAGGAAACTTGGGAGAAAATAGGAACATGGATGAGACCTATGAGCCAGAAAGACTGTATTCTAAGGGATGGCATACTAGGAACCCCTATGGGACAGTCGGGAGGCATCACACAATGGCAATGCTATTTGCCACACTATAAAAAGATCATAGAAAATGTCACAGAAACTACTCTGGTATGGAAGTGTGAGGCCGAGGATCAGAAAGATCAGATAGAGCCTTGGGACAGTGCGTGGTCTGTGAGTATACTTCAAAAATTCCAATATATGGCAAACACCCCTTGGTGTATTAAGTGGGAAGGCTCCGAGAATGAAAGAGATCCAGCAATAACATACCCTGCCACCAGTAGCAGAACGTGGGCAGACAAAGTAAGTTGGTGGGCATGCAATAAAACTTATGACTGCACTTCTGATGATGCAGAGATAAAACAGATGCCACCCCTGGCAATAGCCCTACAGATTGGTTGTGCTTGCAGAGGGATCAAACATAAACAAGGCAAAATGAATTATAGAGTAGTTCTAGGATGTGCCAGGAGTACAATTAAAAGTCCAGGACAATTTGTATGGGCAGCAAGTGATGGTACCTGGACAACACATCTGCCTGTAGACGGGAAAGTAAAGGAAATTACTTTGGGCCTCCCAGCCTTATGTCCAATTTGGAAAAAGTCCCCATTTAATGGGAAACATGAACTTCTGCAGATAAGAGTAAGACGAGAAGTTCTGGACAATGAAAATCCAGATGACACTTGGCAAGAACCCTCTAGTGGAGTGAAATTTGGGTGGGCCCTAGAGTCTTTGCTTGGTCCTACAGCAAGCTATCAGAATAGAGAGATGCTGTACAAACTTACAGGTCAGGTAGATAGACTAGCAAGAGTCACCCGGGAAGGATTTAGAGAATTAAATGTACAATTACAAGCCACCACAAAAATGACTTTGCAAAATCGATTCGCCTTAGATTTGTTACTCCTGAAAGAGCATGGAGTATGTGGATTTTTAAAGGGACGAGTTGATCATTGCTGCGTTCACATCCCAAATGTAACTGCAGATGTAGAATATGACATCAATCAGTTGAAACAAATAGAGCATGAAGCACAAGAAGAGCAAAAGGATTTGACCACCACTTGGTTAGGAAAAATCTTTAAAGGGTTAGGGTGGAATGTGAGTTCATGGATTAAATCTATCATTGAAAGTGTGATAATCTTACTGATTGTATTCTTAGCAATTTGGTTCGTTTACAGCATCTTAAGGAGAGAAATACAGCTGAAAACGTCCTGGAACCAGAAAATAATAAAGGCACTGACACAAGATCCACGCCCACTAGCTTCTGATTCTCCAGCCCGTGATAGCATCCACGACAACTTTTACATCAACCCTGGATTTGAAGAGCATCAAGCATAAATTGAGAAGTGAAGGACTGTATCAAGTGAAAACATTTACACCTATAGTGAAGTGAAAATGCTTTCAAAGGGGGGATAATGATAGTAAGGCCCTGGAAAAATACTAAGATAAAACTCTGAAATGTTAAGCCTTTTGTTTTACCTGCGTAAGTAGTATAATTGCTAGCTGTAACGATTAATAATTAAAATAATTATTGTATAATCATAAGAAGAACAATGAGAAACTGTATGTTCCTAGTCTAGGGTGGCTATGCTTGGCTGAAATCTACGTATACTATAGAACAATGAGAAACTGTATGTTCCTAGTCTAACATGGCTATGCTTGGCTGAAATCTATGTATACTATAAAACAATATAAGTTTAATAATTAACAAAAAAGATATATAACGATAGAATATAAAAGCATAACCATCCCGAACCTATGTCGGAGTCAGATTTGGGTTGTACCCCTGACACCCAGAGCTCTTCAATAAAAGCACCTGCATATAATCATTTCTCATGATTATGTGTTCCTGAACGCTAACAATAGGGGGATTTGTGTGCATAATAGGTTTGATCCAAACTGGAAAATTCATCCCAGCTGCGTTCTGTTCATCATTCTTACTGCATCAGGCCTGAAGATTCTGTGAAAAGTATCCTGTGGACCTTGAACATAGATCGTGTGAAACAGATGAGAGGTGATGGAGAAGTTGGGGGAGAGAATAAAGAGCATATGGCCCAGTACAGGCACCAGAAGGTACTTTCTCATGCGGTCCACAGCCCGAACAATTGTTTAGCGCCATTTGAAGGCTGTGTTTGACAAACAGGGCTGAAGCAGGTCTTCCAAATATCCGCTAGATCAAAATCCAGTGAAGCAAATGACCCTGGCCAGTCACCTTGCTGCTGATAATTTACCCTCCATACCAGCTGATCAGGCCTAACAATGCTGCTGCAAAAGTCTTGTGAAAAAGGTAGGCAGATTTTCACAGAGGCAGGGAAAAATGCCCTTGGATGATGATTCCAAGGGATAACTTGATGGAGCAAGTTAGGTACCCTTATCTACCGTGCAATATCGAAGTTGGTGAGTTCACCATCTGTAAGCATCACTTTAGAAAAGAAATGTTTGATCCACAAAACAATATTTCCTAGGTCCTGTCTACCTGCTTCATTTCAGCCAATGAATAGGCTACGTTCCATCAGCAAAGTGTTCATGATCATATGCTTCTTTAAGCTGTGATCATTCTTGATTTTTTTCTAAATCAGACACTGTCTATTCCTAAGATTCAGATGTCCATGGGTAGGGGTGTAATTAAGTTCACTGTTAAAAAATATCCTTCTTGTTATCTTTTGATTAAATTACTGACATGGAGCATCAGTCTGAGAGCTGAAAGAAACCCCTTCGTTTGCTGTTTGCCAAGTATCATCTATGTGATACAAATTCTACTTGATAAATCACACCCATACATTGCCATAGAATACTACTAGTAACGCCTTCACAACCTTGTCTTCATGGTTAGGGATTTTGGCGAAGTGAAAGATTGGGACATAAGCAAGGGCATTTGTTCAAGATGCTCCAGAAAGAGCTGCGGTCTGTTCTCTACTTTGCTGCCTATGTTAGCAGGAAGCTGCAAAAAAAAGAGAGATAACTAGGAAGAGCGTTACTTTTAGTCTAAATTTGGAAAGGATGTTTGGAATACCCTGTTAAATGACAAGGTGCTCTATTAAAATATGGCATCTTAAGGGGAAAAGTCAGTTGAAAGAGGTTTTGAGACAGTTGCTTCTGGAAAAATAAAAAATAAAAACTTGGAGGTATCTAAGGTCTTTAGCCATACCACTTGGAAGATTGATTCAAAACACAGTTTCTTCATATAGGAAGAACAGAGGACCACAGATGCAACCCATTTCAAAACGGAGTTCTTTATGTTTCAGGTTGGGATTTACTGGACATCGTTTCTTGTAAAGTCGAGGGACTGCAGTTAGCTCTCCAATAATTTCCTTCCCTGAAATTCATCTGCATTTGCTCCTTTGTCCAGCGTTCCCATTTCTTAGTGATGGTATACTCCATCTATGCATTAGAATATTCAACTAGAGTGTGTGTCTGATATTTTCTAGTTCAAATTGGCTGGAAGGCAATGGATAGTTACAGTTGCTTGTATACACTGGTCTTATTTTGACAAGATTTCTTTCGACAATGTTTAAGCAGCAGTAGCAAATAGGAAGTACAGCTTGCAGCAGGGAAAGACACTTCTGCTCGCTCAAGTTTCCTGTAGTCAAATAGATGCCAAAAGGCTTTTCATAGTACTACTACTGTCTTGTAGGGTAGGAATACTTGATCTCATCCTACCTTTGATAAAATTACTCATGGGCTACTTTTCCACAAGGCAGAACATTTTTCTTTTAATACTATGTTTTTTGTACGTTGGAAACATGAACTTGTGCACCAGTCAGGTGGAATGGACTCCTATTTCTTGATAAGTTTCACAACCTTATTTAGAAAATATTGACTCTGTGTAACTTGAAAAGAAGAATTCTGGGCATCTTCATTCTATTGATGCAATTTTATTTCTACCATGCTCTTCTTGTTTTCTATGGAACTCATTTTTACCAAGAGAAATATTTTTCCCTGACACCTATGGAAAATACCCATGTTTACTCAATATTGCAGCCTCAGTACATTGTTTAGCATTATTTCAACATGGTCCCAAGCATATCCGACAGCTAGACAGCAGAGGTTAGCAACAGTGAATGGGAAGAACTTCTGAACCATTTCAGTAGATTTCCCAGGAAGGGCTTGCTTTCTGCCCCTGCAAATTTTCCCAGAGATATTGTCTGGTTAACAGTTGCATCAAAAGAGTATTTTTGCACAAGCCTTGGGGCAAGCTCTGTCTCAGATTTACTAGTGAATGCAAAGAGGGTGAAAGTGCTGCTTCAAAGCCCTCTGTGCGCTTTCTGTACCAAAAGGGAGGTGACCCCAGAAAGAAGTTTTTCATCTCTCTTCAAAACACCAGGCGTGTCACCACCTCATTCATCTTTTTCTGGGACTCATAGCATCTGAAGACCAAGAAGCTCTCTTGCTTGCTAAAGTGTGTTCAGCAAAAACCCCTTGTCCCATCAGCAAATTTGAACACAACTACAGTCGAGTCAATTCCAATGCTGGCAGGGCAATACCCTACCCCAGCAGTAACATGCCACTCTTAGAAGACTGTGTAAAAATAGTTGTGTACAAAGTAATCGGAGGGAAAAATAGAATTGGAAGAACTGCACATTGTTCTGGAAAAAGCCTCCTGCCACCGTCTTACAGACGTCATTTTCAGGTATCATTTTGAATAGCTGGGGTTTTCTTAATTTTGTACAAGATAAAATATTCCTGCACCTTTATGTTTCCCTAATAGAAGTACAGCCATTCTTAGTAGAATAGTAATTAGCTAGAAATAGAAATTCAAAGGTTTAAAAAGGTTTTGAATAAAGTCTAAGGTGATAGAAGAAGAAAACAGCAGTTCTCTTCTTCTGGTGAAAAGGCAACTCGGAGGACATTGTACTCTACAGGTGTATTCTATCACTTCCTGAAAAACTGAGTAGGTTTGCTATTGCCGATGGTTTTCATCAGGAAGGAAGAGATTCCTTTGGAAAAAAAACTTCAAATTGACTTGCCATTAATGTTATGACGCTTAACTTCACCAATCATGAAGAAAAATTCTCATCCCTTGATATGGAAATCATGATGGTAATGGAGACAAGGATGTCTAAGGTGTGCCATCAGGAACATAAAAAAGCATTGGAATGCAAGTAAGACTGAGCTCCTGAACTAGTCAGAAGAGAACGCAACCAAGGCATTTTCCTTTAAGAGTCTTCAGGATGAACAGCAGATCCAATTTTTTCCTGTGAAGTATTTAGGAATAGAATTAACCTTTAAAATAACATTGTTTTCCAACAACTGTTTCCAGTATCTCTTAGAATGATACGCAGTAAAGTAAAGTAAAAAGTAAAGCACTTTTTTCCAAACTGTTGCGCACTCCTAAAGGATCTACAATAAAAACAGTACTTTTTCATGCTGGGAATGATGTTCATTACAAAAAAGCCTTGTAGCACGCTTGGTACTCTGGTGTCTTGATTAGCATAGTTTTTTATTCATCGAACAAGATTCACATAGACCATTTTTCACCTTGAAATAATGGTGTCTTTGTACTTATGCAGCATCCATGAAGAATTGCTTGGGTGTTCTTTTGTACTCGATCCTAAATGGCAGGTTCTGCATTCTGCCATCTGTCTAGTTTTCCCCTTTGATGCAGCTTCTGAGAGGTCTTTTCAGAATTGAGGACTACCTGCAAGAATGATGCTAAATGCATGCATTTTACTCCTTGTTTAATGCAAAACTGTTTTCCTTTACAGCACAAGAATAATAGGAAAAGAATGATGGTGGATTCAATTCTTATAGTATTACAAAGAGGATTATTGTCATCATTGGAAACCAAGCAAGTCATATTTATTGCACAGGCAGTACAACCACTAATGTAAATTACCCTGTCAATTCAAAATGAATCTGTATCACAGGAGTGGATTGAATGTTTCTATTGGTATTTTGCTTAAAGCAGAAAATTAATTCTTTTGACAGCCAACTCATCATTGCAACCTAACTTTCAACTACAGCTTTCCAACAGTGGACACATGTCTGTTTAGAAAACGATACAGTACAGTAAACAAGACCAAAGCAGGTCATAGACATTCAAAAGAAAGAAAAGATCAAAGGACAGATTAATTCACATCTGCAAGCCCTCAAGAGCGTACAGGTCAAAAGTCCCCAGAAAACTAGGCCAGTGGCACAAATTCTCGATGTTGGCACCAGCAGAAGCAGCTGCTATCTTTATAGGATGCAATCTTGCTTACATCAGCCTTCAGAGCAATCTTCTGTCCCCCTGCCCAACACGCCTTCTGCTCTACTCCTTGGACTTCGCGTTTGCATTTCTACAGAGTCCTGCAAACTGACTCAAAGTTCAGGGAATAGATTTCCAAGATTTAGAAATGTTGTTTTAAGTCTATTTCTTTTGTATTTCATCCCGTCTAAGCATACTGGAACTTTCTGAAGTGAAATATGTCGAGTATGTCACGTGTAGCTTGCATGTTAGTTCTGCTTCACATTAAAACTTCTCACAGACCCCTGTGATGCCTTACTGCAAAAATATATAGCTGCAAAGAGTGGTGGTTGTGCAAAGTTAGAAAGGCCAGAAAACCATGTAAGCAACCTAACAGTAGAGCCTTGAATTTCTGAATATAATATTGCAACATGAAAAGTCAAAATAGAATATTTAAATCATTTTCATATAAGAATGAGCATGGGGAAGAGAGAATCCAGGTAGGCTTTTTTTTTGAAACAGTTCCAGGAAATACATGGCCTTAACTTGGAAGCATAGTATTAAATATTTTTATATAGCATGAGTTCTCATTAGCTAATCATATCATTTGTAGAACTGAATTGGAAAGCAGGAAATAACAAAGAAAACAATTCAAGCAATAAAAAAATATGAATTTAAAATTTTCTTTGTATTTCTGATTCAAACTATGCTAAATGGTCACCCATTATTTTAAAAAGCATCTGGACATAAAAAATGGATACATTTCTGTGGGACTTGGATGTCAGATATTCCTGAAAAGCTTTCTTTCACTGCTTCCCAACGCTGATTCAATCCACTTCAACGCAGCTGTATTTCAGATGCTCAGTGAAACTGTCCATGTAATGCATATAGTTCACAAATAATCTGTAGAAAAAGCTAGCTAGATTTGAAGATCTTTTTCTGTGAATGGCATTCAAATGATTTGTACAAACACACAGCTGGGATTTCTGCTGTCTTCTTCAGGCCACTTCCTGCAGAGACCTCTCCATTAAATCTGTCTCATTCTACTCTCTCTTCTGGTGATCCAAAGTCAGCACTGGGATTGTCCAACTGCATGGAATTACTGTCTGCTATAGCTGCACACTGAGGGCTTCTGTGTGCAGCATCATGGGAGCCCTACTAATGTCACCCTGTTGGTATAATCGGAGCTAACTGGACCTTAAGGGACAAGATTGTGCACTGATTTTGTAATAGAAATTAGCTACTAAGAAGGAGGCGGGAGGATTTCAGTGTTTCTGCCTCCAGCTGAAGCAACACTAAATCTTGGTCTTTAGCTGAAAAACTAGCTGAATTAACCCGTTTGGCATTCATATGCCACAAAGGTCAGTAATACACTCAGAACTGTCAAAAGAGTAACAATTCCAATCATTACTTTCTAAAAAGAATTCATTTGAAGAAGTCAGGAAGAAAGAGGAAACATGCAACTATCTCCAACCCTGAGAATCATTCTGTTGATTTGCACAGGTTTCTTATTCTATTCCCATCTAATGCATTGGACATGTGTACTTGTGATGACACAAATACTTGCAAAGCTTACCAGATAAACCATGTTCTCTTCAAACAGCAAAGCATTTTTTGATGGTTGCATTTGCTAATTACCCTAATTTAGACTCAATATTCTTAAAGGTCTTTTCCAACCAAAGTGATTCCATCATTCTCTAAGTCGCACATCCCGATTGTCCTGGTTTAGGGCAAATTTGGCAGAAAACCTCAAAAAGGCCCACCCCACCTCCCCCCCACCACCCTGAGAAAGCCCACCCACACGGCCCCTCCCCTCAACTGGTTTGGGGAAAATTTCCTCGGAGAGAAGTGGGAAAAATCTGTTTATTTAACAGGCAAAGTACTCCCCAGCACAAAAAATGAACAATACCAGATGACAAAACTCATTTGCCACTCTGAAGAGACGACAAATCAGAAAGTCTCTCCTGTGGGTGCTCGCTCTGTTATCAATCCCTCCGGCAATGGGGAAGGCTGCTGCCCAGAGTAGGCCCCCATAGGCCAGAAAGTGCAAGCTCCCAGTGCTCCCCATGTCCCAGTCCGGGGCAGATTCAAAATATTCCAAGAAAAGGGAAAGGAAAAAAAGAAACAAAAACCAGTCCAGGGAAAACTCTGCCTCAGCCAGCTAAACCAACTAAAAAGCAAATGAGCGCTCTGTTCTGCTCTGTCAGTGCCCAGACAACACAGTGCAGAGCAGAATGTGGAGGAGTGTTGCTTTTTAAGGGATGCAGCCTCTGGTAACAAACTCCGTGCTTCTTCTTCTCCCCACCTTTGCTCTCAGAACCAGTCTTGAAGGCAGAGAATATCATATCCAGCATTAACAGAACAGATGACTGGGGATACAAGCATCATAAAGTCACCCTAGGACACTGCTCTATTGAGATATGTCACCAGACTATGCTAAGACAAAGTTTTGGAACTGCTCATTAAAATTCTACTCTCACAGTGAAGCTGAGGAGGAAACACAGCTCACTACAGTTATCTTGTGGCATGCCAGTACTTCCTTTCAATCACAATGTTCTCCGTTTTTAAGTCCCTGACATCACAGGCATACTGAAACATCCTTTGGGCAGGAAGGAAGATCTTCTTCTTCTCATTTATACTGATGGGTAAGCTGACATGCAAAGCAGTTAATTCAAAGTGAAAGAGCAATCAAGTCAATAGTAAAACTCACCACAGTTTTGTTTACTCCCCTAAATCCTTACCATCCCAAAATACAAGAACAGCTGTCAAAGCCTTGTGGCTACCTAATTTTTTCCTATACCTACATGGTGGGGTAAGGGATAAACAATCCCAACCAATGGTAATCCACAACAAAGCATTCTTGACATCATATTCAGGTTTTGCACAGTGAGCTCTTCACCTGATCAAGTTATTCCATCCCAATACTTTGGGGAGTATCTTAGAGGGCTGGGTGTTGTTTGGTTTGAAACCACCTTGATCATTCAGGAAGCCAGTAGCAAGGACAAAGTTTAAAAGAAGATAGTGCTATGCATTGATTTTCATATATGACAGACATATTTCTACAACACAGAAGGCTGACCTAATGCTTCACTACAACGTGGCTGAAGTGGCATCCTGCTCCCCATAGGTTTTTCTGTTTACTTTTAGCTGCTTTCTTACCAGATTATTGAGCTGAACCAGCTCAAAAAGGAATCAGAAAAGGGCCAGAGCTTTCAAACAAAAAAAAAAAAAAAAAACCAACAGATGCAAAATGGTGATTTGTAAGTGCATTTGAAAATAGAAGTTTTTTGTACTTTTCATAGATACATGACATTCTCTAGAATGATATTGCCCAAATGCTTTGGCTTTGGTTTTGGTTTTTATTTTTCCTCAATTCTAAATGTTACGCATTCTTTTTGGCCTTTTTAGTAAACAGATTTTCTGATACATGTGAAAGACGGTCCAAAGTTCCCCGCATTTGCCTCACGACCGTCCCCAGGACATCGGGACCCTGAGGACCCTGATCGGAATGCTGGCCTGCCGGTGGTGGAGGAATGCCAGAAATCCTGAGGCCCCTGAGCAGAAGTCTGGCCTGCCAAGTGATTGTTCACGGCTGTGTCTACAGTGACTGCTTCCAGCAGGGCCTGCCAAGGGGCGACGCGCCCTATATGCTTGCACCTGCTTGGCGACACCAGCCCAGGAATTTTCCCACCTCTTGGCCAGATGAACTTGCTGGGGCAACTGTGGTAGCCGCCCCATGGAAAATCCTTCATCTGCTCCACTACCACCGTGAGGGACGGAGATTGAAGCCCCCCTCCCAAGGACTGAGGCTGAATTACTCCCGTAATTCTGATCTAGGGGTGCTGGCCTGACTGAAGCAGGATGCCTGCTAAGTGTTGCCTGCAGATGTGTTCGCTGGACCTAGACTGGTTTCCCATAGAAACCAGTCCTGAAACAATGGGTCCCACTCACTGCTGATATTGATATTGACTTATCCTGCTGAGAGCATGGACTCTCTGTAGCCGTCTTCAATACTTTTGTCCCTCTCAGCAATTTCAATAGACTTGCTCTTTATTGCATCTGCTCCCCCTCAGCCATTTCTAGATCTGTTTCCCCCCTCAGCAATGCACTATAATAGAACCTTGAGCTAACCAGGACTTGGAAATCTCCCCTAGGAGAACTCCATCAGCTCGACTGCGAGGACTTTTTCTCTCTGCGTTTGGTAGCTATACTCCTCTCCTAGTTCAGGGCAAATTTTGGAGAGAACCCCCCAAAGGGGCTCCTCTAGGAAAGCAGATTTGCTTGGCGCCTCCCCCCAATGATTCTGGGAGAAAACAGCTCTTTGGAGAAAAGTGGAAAAAACCTGTTTCTTAAAGAATAAAACCCCTTGCTGCTCCACAAGAGATGACAAACTGAGAAAGTCTCCTCCCCGGGTTGCAGTTCAGCTCACTCAGTCCCTTATCAGTCCCTCCCGTGCCAGAAATGTCGCGGGCCAGGCCCGGCCTGGTGGGCCACAGGTGCTAGCTGCCGGTGCTCTTCGGGGTTCTCAGTCCAAAGCATGTTTAAATAGATCCAAAGAAAAGGGAAAAAAGAAAAACCACAGCCCAGGGAACTTCTTTGCCTCAGCTAGCTAAAGCTAACTAAAAGCAAAGGAGAGCTCATTCCCGCTGTCTGTTCAACCGCAGATAATAGAGTCCAGGAGCAGGAATGTGGAGGAATGTGTGCAGTGTCTGAAAACAAACTGCACTCTTCTTCTTTCTCCCCTTGACTCTCTGGAACAAGTCTTAAAGGTGCAAAACCTATTATTCAGCATAAACAGAACAAGACGACTGGGGATAAAAGCATCCTATAGTCAACCTAGGACAACTCCCTGTCTCTTTCTCCCTCTCTTTTCTGTTCTTTTCCTCTCCCTAATTCCTTTAAGGCATTTGCTGTGGTCATTCTATAAAGGTGCATTTGTTTTGATTGATACTGCAATCCCCTTTCCGTGTTGTCTTTTGCGCTCCGAGATCAGTTAAGGAACCATCACCAGCCCCATTCGCATGAGCAGATGGTGACATTAAGTTGGCCTCACGGACAGGATTCTGATAGACAGAGGGGTCTGCAGGGCTGTTTGTAGTCTGTAAGAGGGGAAGGAGGATTTCCTTCAGCTGCACCTAGCCCCTCATCCCGAAAGGGTTGAACGAAGCTGGATAGCAAGGAAAGCTCTTTGAATTTCCCGCAAACTGCACATGCCCAGGTGAAATACACCCCCATACTCTATTGAGGGTTCTGTCTTTAGAATTTCACCAAAGATCTCTTGGTGCAAAAGGGAAAACTGGTTTTGTGTATGTGTGAATTTGGACTGTCTGGGAAGGAAGGGACAACTTGAAGGAACTAAGCAGGGCCTCCCAGGCAGATTTTGTCTCTTCACCCACCCAGGGAAGCAAAGGGGAGCACAGCAAAGGCTGTGAGATTGTAGAACTGAAGTTTGCACCTCCCTGTGGTGGTTTTGGTCCCTTCATAAAATGGCTGAAAACTCTAGCACAAAAGTTAAGGCTGATTTTTCTGCTCTGCTTGCTAAATACAATGCCAAGCCTTCTCCGGGTGTGGGGAGGGAGGGAGATTTGGGCAGGGAACAACTGGTTTAATTTAGAAAATGCTGTAGCTAGAATATGTTCTTTACAAGGTGAAATAGAATTGAAACTGGGCAAAAATAAAATCATCCTCTGCTCAGTTTTGGGAGCTTGTCTCACAGCAGCCATAGAAACCCATTTTAAGCCAAGAAATGAGGAAATAGCAGTAATAGATTCCCTTCCAAACCTAGTTGAAATTTTGCAAAAAGAATTAAAGGAAGATAGAAATGAGATCTATGTGTTGCGAGCTGCCCTTAGAGAGGAACATGTTAAGCATTCACATCATACTGATTCCTCTACAGAGGCAGAGGAAAAGGAAACTCCTCACATGAAACAAATCTATCCCCATAAGGAACTTGAGGCAGTAAAAACTTGGGGAGAATACTGCTGTCCTTGCTTGAGACCCTTGGTTCAAACAGAATAGAACTATATTAATGATGAGGATTTTGACCCACATGTCACAACAAATACCATTCAGCGCTACTGAATTAGCTAAGCTGAAAAAAGAATTCGGGCGCCTCCCACAAGAATTGTTGACAGAATATGTCTTCCCAGTGTCCCTCACTGGTGGAGATCAAATTAAATTAACTGAACTGGAGGCCAGTACTGGGGTACTGGGGACATGGAGTCTTCTTAACAACAGGAGGTAAGCGTGACGCATGGTCCCTGAGACAGCGTGCGGCTTTTTGGGCCAGGGGAATGAATCCTTTGGAAAGGGGTGACCCCCTGGCAATTGTTGGTATCCCTGAGCAGCTCTTTGAAAGTGTCCACAAAGCCGCCTGCCCGCAAATGATTGATGAAAAGAAATTAATTCCTGGTTTTGAATCCCCAATGCAATTACCTGTGAAGCCAGAACTAATGACCCCTTGGATTCGTGGGCTTCCAGAAACCCTTAAACCTACAGCAGTCACTCTACAGAAAACCATCATGGCTTTGAGTCCTGTAGAAAGACTAGCTAGATTGCTCAGGAACTCCAGTGACCAAAGTGGATCTAGAGATCCTGGCTTCACTCCGTACTCTTCCCCCTCCCAACCCTCAGCTTCTCAATCTGACTCCCCTGCCAGTAGCCGTAAAGTTTGGACATGGGGTGAAGTTGCAGTAGATCTGATGAACTATTGTAGAGAATATGGACCTACAAAAACCCCGGAGGAGAAATCAGAAAAAACAAAAGGTCTTGGGTTATTTGGGGCTCCTCACAGTGAAAATATAGAGAAGGGAAAACAGATCTCTAACCGCCACCATTGGTGGTTGTTGGGAGTTAAAAAGGGGGGTCCCCAAAGAGGTGATAGATGGTTTGCCCCTTGATAAATTGCAGAAAATAATAAAGAATTGGCACCATCGAAAACTGAATCCATCAGCTCAAGTCAGTGCACCCCTCCCTTCTCAGGAACCAAAAGCAAGCATCCCCCAGCCTCTCCCACAGAACACAGGCAACGAGCCAAAATTACCCCTCTGCCAGCTTCTTTCTCAGCATCCTAGCAGCGGAACCCTCCCCTAGGCTCTCCCTCAGAACACAGGCAGTGAGCCAAAACCAACAGGGTTTTCGGGAAACTAATCTCTCTGCCGCTTACAGGTGGGCGAAGGGGCGGACCTTGGCTTTATTTAAGAATGCTCACTAAAAAGAAATCAGGAGATCTATGAATCCCAGCTATTAAGGGCCCCAAAAGGCTACTAGTAACCTTTTGGATTGACACTGGGGCTCAAAAGTCTGCACTAACAAAAAAGAATGCCCAGAGGTGTGGAATTGTTCCAACTAAGAGACAATGCTGTCTTCTTCATGCTCTGGGAACTACAGAATCTATGAATGTTGCCTTAGTCAAACTGATGCTCCACTGGAGATGAGCATCAATTAGTCGTCAAAAATGGGAATCGGGGCCATTCGAAATAATTTATTAGGAATGGATGTCCTTGCTGGGAGGCAGTGGGAAGACTCTGAGGGATTTCTGTGGTCTTTTGGTACACTGCCACTTAACATTAGGCTGCTTCAAAACCACACCCTCTCTACCGTATAGTAAAAGAACTCATGTAAAACAATACCCTCTACCTTCTGGTGCCAGAGAAGGTATCAAAGCGGTTAGACAGGACTTGAGAAACCAAGGGGTAATAATTCACACACATTCTCCTTTTAATTTGCCAGTATGGCCAGTCCAAAAAGCCAATGGAAAGTGGAGATTTAACAGTAGATTTTTGCAGGCCTAATGCCAGCACAGAGCCTCTTACAACAGTGGTCCCACACTTAGCTGAATTAATAACATCAATTCAAGAAAAGGCTCACCCAATCATGGCAACTATAGATGTCAAAGACATCTTCTTTATGATATCAATACAGCCAGAAGATATGGACCGTTTTGCCTTCACAGGGGAAGGTCAGCAATACACTTTCACTAGGCTTCCCCAAGGCCACAAACACTCCCCCACTTTGGCCCAGCATGCTTTAGCCCAGGAATTAGAAAAAAATACCCAAACCTGATCCTGTAGCTGTTTATCAATACATGGATGACATTCTGGTGGGGGTGGGGGGGGGAATGAAATAGAGGTAGTAGGGAAACATCAGTAGAAAATAATCTCTCACTTAGAAAGTCTTGATTTGCAGATGCCCCCAGAGAAAATTCAGAAGCCTTCTCAGGAAATGAAGTTGTTGGGAATTTGGTGGAAAGGAGGTATGACATGTATTCCACTTGATGCCCTAGCCTCTTTGGATCAGATTCAAATGCCTGAATCCAGGAAAGATCTCCAGCAGGCTCTATTAGTGTTCTGGAGAAAACACATCCCAGATTTCTCAATAATTGCTAGGCCGCTTTATGGCTTGCTGAAGAAAAGGGTGAGATGGGATTGGACTCCTTCTCAGGAAGAAGCATTGCAATTACTGATTTTTGAGGCAACAGCTCACCAAGCACTAGGCCCTATCCATCACACAGATCCCTTTCAGGTGGAATGGGGATTTGCCTCCTCAGGGCTATCTGTACACATTTGGCAGTGGGTTCCCCAGGGTCCGACTGGGCCTCTTGGGTTTTATTCCTGTGGTTTCAAAGATGCTGAGAAAAGATACACTACCTGGGAAAAGGGGTTGTTTGTGGTTAGCTTAGCTTTC
>JANIJU010000068.1:8220-28407 GCA_025504685.1 Leucosticte australis
AAGGTGTCAAACTCCCCTAAACCCCAGATTTTAGGATCAACCCCCCCAACCCCCAAATTTTAGGATCAAACCCCCCAGTTCCCAAAGTTTGCGGTCAAATACCCCCAAATCCCAAATCCTTAAGTGCCAAAACCCCCAAATTTTAGTATCACCCCCCACCCCCTCCCCCAGTCCCCAAAATTTGGGGTTATTTGGGGTTTAATTTGGATTATTTGGGGTTTATCTGGGGCAGCTCCAGGTGCAATGTCTGCAGAGAGACCCTGGGTACAATGCTGGGAAAAACCCCCAAAACCCCTCAGGGACCCTAAAATCCCTGGGGGCTAGGAAAGGGGATTTGGGGTGGGGATCTGGGGTGGCAGAAGGGGATTTGGGGTGAAAGAAGAAGAATTTGTGGTGAGGAAATTTAGGGTGGAAAAAGAGGGATTTCGGATAGAAAAAGGAGATTTTGGGGTAAAAGAAGGAGGATTTGGGGTGGGGAAAAGGGATCTGGAGTGGGAAACGAGGGTTTGGGGTGAAAGGAGAAGGATTTGGGATGTACAAAGAAGGATTTGGGGTGGAAAAGGGGGATTTGGGTGGGAAAAAGGGATTTGGATGGGAAAATGGGTTGAGGGTGGGGATTGCGGGTTTGGGGTCAGGATTGAGATGGGAAAAGGGGATTTTGGGGTGGAAAAGGGGGATTTAGGGTGGGGAGGGGAAAAGGGAGATTGGGATGGGAATTGGGGAATTCAGGATAGGGAAAGATTTTGGATGAAAAAGGGGATTTGGGGTTGAAAAAGGAGATTTGGGATGGGGAAAGGGTTTGGGGTGAGGAAATGGGATTTGGGGTGGGAAAAGGAGAATTTGTGGTGAGAAAAGGAAATTTGGGGTGGGAAAAGAAGGATTTGGGATGGAAAAAGGGAGATTTGGGATGAAAAGAGATTTTGGGGTTGAAGAAAGGAGGATTTGGGGGGAAAATGATGATTTGGGATTAAAAAAAAAAAAAAAGGATTTGGGATTAAAAAAGGAGGATTTGGGCTGAGCTGAGCTTACCTGGGGGAGTGGTGGGGCGGGGGTTGGGGGATCTGGGTGGGTCTGGGGTGTCTGGGGTAATTTGGGGGTGTTGGGGGGGTCTGTGAGGTGGCTGTCGGGTGGGTGACAGGTGGGTCGGTGTCACAGACCGGGGCCACCCCCCGCCGCGACACGCCGGGGCCCCCGGGAGCGCCTGGCCCTGCACGTGCTGAACCTGTGCGAGCTCGTCCCGGAGCACTCGGAGACCCGCGGGCTGCAGAGCCGCGCCCAGCCCGGCCTGGAGCAGGTGACAGCGACGCCGGGGACAGCGACACCGGGCTGGGGGTGACAGCGACACCTGGCGGGGAGGGGTGATGGGGACATTGGGGTGACAGAGAACGTGGGGATGGGGACATCGCAGGGACAGGGACGCTGGGGTGGATGCCAGGGACCCCAGGAGTGGGTGATGGGGCCAGGGGGTGACAAGGACAGGTGCTGGGGGGACAGAGGAACCCCGCGGTGATGAGGAGCCTGGGGCCGTGGGGACAGAGAGGGGACACTGGGGGACACCCAGGGACATGGGGCTGGTGCCACCCTGTCCCGCTGTCCCCAGGGCAAGGTGCAGATGTGGGTGGACATTTTCCCCATCAGCCTTGGCCCCCCCCGGGCCCCCCATGAACATCGACCCCCGCAAGGCCGAGGGGTGAGTGAGGGACAGGACACCCCTGTGGGGACAGGACCACCCCCGTGGGGACAGGGCCACCCCGGGTGGAAGGTGACCCGTCCCTGTCCCCTCCCAAGGTACGAGCTGCGCTGCGTGGTGTGGAACGTGCGGGACACGGACCCTGGGGATGTCAACCTGCTGGGCCAGCGCATGAGTGACATCTACTTGTGCGGGTGTGTCCCCATCGTGTCTCCTGTCACCCCCCAGCTTCTGTCCTGCTCACCCCAGAGCCCCAGCATGTCCTTTGTCACCAGAGGGCCCCTATCAGCCATCCCCAGGGTCCCTGTCACCCCAGGGTGTCCCCATCCATGTGGGCACAGTGGTGACAGCAGTGTCCCCTGGGGGGTGGCACAGAGGTGACAGCGGTGTCCCTGCAGGTGGCTGGACGGGCTCCCCGAGCAGCGGCAGCGCACTGACATCCACTATCGCTCCCTGAACGGCCGCGGCGCCTTCAACTGGCGCTTCGTGTTCCCCTTGGAGTTCCTGGCGGCTGAGAAGCTCTGTGCCATCCGCCACAAGGTCAGAGACAGCCAGAGAGGGGACAGTGTGGGGACAGAGTGGGGACACAGCCCAGGGACACATGCGACCTTGCCGTGTCCTCGGGCAGGAGCACGTGTGGGGTTTGGACGAGACGCTGCTGAAGGTGCTGCCCAAGCTCATCCTGCAGGGGTGGGACAATGACAAGTTCAAGGTGGACGATCTGCTGGGTGAGAGCCTGTGTTACCACCGGGGGGACACTGCAGGGGACAGGGGACAGCCAGTGGGGACAGGGAGCACCCATTGGTGATAAGGAGCTCCCCCAGGTGACAAGGAGCTCCCCCCAGTGACAGAGCTGTCCCCTGCCCAAGGTGAAGGTGGCTGACCCGCGCCAGCTCTTGCCAGCCAAGGAGCAGCCGGGCACGAAGCCTCCCGAGACGGAGCGCTGAGGAGGAGCCGCCGGCTCCCCGATTTCCTGGCTCTGAACCCCCCTCCCGAGCTGCTCTGGATGTCCTCGGTGCGTTCTGCAGCCAGGAGGGGATTGTCCCGTCCGGAACGCCGGGGGAGCTGCCCATGGATGTTCCCTCCTTTACAAAGCCGTGTCCAAGCAGCACCAGAGCATTGTCCCCGTCTCTGGTGGCTCAGAGAGGGTATGGACACTCTAACCCCAGCCCTGATCCCAAATTCAGCCCTAACTCCAGCCCAGGTTCAGCTCCAGCTCCCAAACTCAGCCCCAATTCCTGCCTTAACCCCAACGGCATCATCAGCCCCCACCCGAGTGCCAGCCCCGGTCCCCTGGGCAGGACGGGGACACCCCTGGGGAGTGTGGCTGGGAGGGAGGTGGGAGCAGCACCGGCTCCTCTGCGCCTGGTCCCAGATCACGGTGGGATGTGGAAGGAGAGAGCCAGCTGGCTGCCCTGACCGTGGGGCCCAGCCGGGGGAAGGAGGAGGGACAGACACTGGCCGGATCATCCCCCAGGGCAACGACAACGGACACTGGCAGCCATGCCCACTCCACGCCGGACCCTGGGGAAGGAGGGCACCGGCCGGAGCATCCCCCGGGGCCAGGAGGGCAGAGATGCCCCGGCCTGGCCCTGCCCCGAGGCAAGGTGAACGCTCCTGGTGACCAGGCCCAGTGCACCCAGGCCCCGCCCCTCTCGGGACCCTCTTAGCCAATCACATTGCTCTGTCCCACTCTAGCCCCACCCCTCATTGTTTGCACTCTGCTCCCATTGGCTGTGGGCAAGGGGGCGGAGCTAAACCTGCCTATATAAAGCAGGAGCGGGAGCTATGGGATCAGTTCGGGTCCAGCGGAGCAGAGGAGGCGGAGGAGTGGAGGAGAGCGGAGCTGCCAACACCAGAGCTGCGGCACCGGCTGAGCCCTCAGAACCAGCAGCCCCAGAGCTTTGGCACCGGCCGAGCCCTCGGAACCAGCAGCCCCGCAGCCCCGGCACTGGCCGGACCCTCGGCGTTGCCAGCCCGGAGCCCCAGCATGGGGTGGTCGTGGGGGGAGGCTGGGAGGGACGGGGATCCGCCGATGCGCCGCTCTCGCCGTCCTTTCGCCTCTTCTCACCGCCGCCTTCTCGGTACCAGCCCCTCCGAACGGGAGCGGCACCGGCACCACCCCCGGCTCAGCAAAGGTAAGGGCCGAGAACCGCCGGGGCACCGAGGGACCACGCCGGGCTCCCAGATCGGGGGCTCGGCCACCGCCCCGGCCTGCCCAAGGTAAGGGGATGGAGAACGCGGCAGCCCCCCCAAACTGGGGGGGTCAGACAGCAACCCCGGCTCAGCAAAGGTAAGGACAGACAACCCGGGGCACCGAGGGACCACGCCGGGCCCCCCAAACCGGAGGGGTCTGGCCACCGCCCCGGCCTGCCAAAGGTAAGGGACAAAATAAAATTGGCAAAAATCACATTACGTGCTGTGGCTGTTCTTTGATAGCTCCATGCATCACTCGCCACCCGCACAAATCACAGAGCGTCCCTAGAAGTGGGGCTGGGACCCCCAAGAGTGGGGCTGGGACCCTCAGAGACCCCTCCCCGTGGGCTGGGACCACCAGAAAGGGGGCTGCAACCACCAAAGACCCCCATCCCATAAACCCAACCACCTCAAAAATGGGCTCGGGATCCCCAGAGACCCCTCCCCATAAACCTGGGCACCCCAGAAATGGGGCTGGGACCCCCAGAGACCGCTCCCTGTGGGCCTGGGACCACCAGAAATGGGAGAGGGACCCCCAGAGACTCCTCCTCATAAACCCAAGCTCCCCCGAAATGGGGCTGGGACCCCCAGAGACCCTTCCCATGGGGCTGGGACCCCTCAGTCCCATGAGGTTCCGTTGTCACGACGCTGCCCTGGGTGCCACCAGGTGTGGAACGCCTGCCGTGTCACAATAGAGCCTTGGTTCCGTCATTCCTGGTGCTGTGACGTCATGGAATTTATGGAGTCTGTCATCGTCCTGGTGTCAGAGAAAATTGAAATGAAAATTGGACTTAATGGCGTGAGTTACCCTTTGTTAGGATTCCAATAATCTCCATTTCCAAGGATCCAATTTCCAATAATCCCAATTTCCCAATTCCAGTTTCCACTAGGAAGAAATGAAGAGATGAAAGTGAAAAAATAACAGTCTTTTATTAACAAGCAGGGACGCAACAGGTAGAAAAGGGAAGTAAAGAATTTATTGGAATTTGATGGAATTAATGGGATCTGTCCTCATCTGGGTGTCAGAGAAATTTAAAAATTGAATTTAATGTCCTGGAATCCTCCTTTAGGATTCTGGTTATCCCAATTTCCAATAAACCAATTCCAGTTTCCAATAATTCCAGTTTCCATTGGGAAGAAATGAAGATCTGAAAGTGAAAAAATAACAATATCTTTTATTAACAAGCAGGAAATGCTGCCAAAATCCCAATTTTTAAAAGAAAGGCTTTATGAAATCAGGCCTTGCTCTGCTCTATTAACAGCTGGCCTGTCATCTCCTCTGAGTGCAGCTAAGCAGTTACAAGTTGCCATGTGAAGCAATTTTGAGAATGAGACTTTGTGAACAATCTATTCTGAGGGTGAGAAACAAATGCACCTGCAACAACAAGGGATTTGTGCCAAGAGAATCAGTGAAGAGAACAGGTAAACAATGCAACAGAGAGATTTGATGCGCAAGTAAAATCTATTTTATTAACCAATAATAGAAAAACTGCTAAAAAACCTATTAACTAAACTTGCACTGAGGTCTGTAAAACTGTAAAATGAGTTGCGTGCATAAAGAATAAAGCTGTTCTCCAGCTCAGCTGGGTCCTTGGGGATTCAGTTCCTCCCTTCTTTAGGCCGTTGGCTTCCCCCTTCTTTGGAGCTTTTGGCTCCTTCTTTTCTGGGGCTTTGATTTTGTTCCCTGGGATTTTGGTTCTTTTCCTCTCTGATGCTTCGGTAACCTTCTTTTCTGGGGCACTGGTGTTCTTCTTCTCTGTGGCTTTCTTTAGCTTCTTCTCTGTGGATTTTGTTTCCTTTTTTGGGATTTTGGTTTCATTCTCATCTGGTAGTTTGCTTTTCCCCTTCTCAGCTTTTGGAGGTTGCTTCCCCACAGAGACTGCCTTCTTTCCCTTCTTCCACTTCTCTTCCTCCTTCAGCCTCTCTTCCTCCTCTAAGGCTTTTGCCTCCCCCTGAAGCTTTTGAGCTGGCTGTTTCAGCTCCCTTCTGCAGACAAAACAGAAAACATGGCTGAGAGTCCCCAGCAGAAACTTGGGCTCACCAGTCCTGGCTGGCCCTGCACTTCATTCCTTGACCCTGAGGCCATTTCCGTGAATTCTCCTCAACCCACAGAGGTTGGGAACATCCCAAGTGAGGGCATTGGTGGAAGGGGACCTCCAGGAAAGCCAAACCTAAGATTTGCCATCATTGATAGTAAGGCCCTGGAAAAATACTAAGATAAAACTCTGAAATGTCAAGCCTTGTGTTTTACCTGCGCACGTAGTATAATTGCTAGCTGTAACCATTAGTAATTAAAATAATTATTGTATAATCATAAGAAGAACAATGAGAAACTGTATGTTCCTAGTCTAAAGTGGCTATGCTTGGCTGAAATCTATGTATACTATAGAACAATGTAAGTTTAATAATTAACATGAAAGTTATATAACGATAGAATATAAAAGCATATCCATCCCGAACCTCTGTCGGAGTCAGATTTGGGTTGTACCCCTGACACCCAGAGCTCTTCAATAAAAGCACCTGCATATAATCATTTCTCGTGATTATGTGTTCCTGAACGCTCACACCCATGGAACCAAGGGTCCATTGTGACACTGTGGTACCAAGGAGACCCCTGTGGCACTGCAAGGCCTCATGGAAGCAAGGGACCATTGTGACACTTTGGGGCCCCATGGAAACAAGAGGCCAGTGTGACACAGCAGGGCCTGATGGAACCAAGGATCCAATATGACACCACCATTGTGACACTATGGGGCACCATGGAAACAAAAGAAGAGGTAACAGCTCTGGTTGGCTTGGCCTGACTGGTCCAACTGCCCTGGGCTTGTTGAGAGTCTCTGCTCATGTACCCCTGAAACCCTGGGGCTCAGGGCTTTCCTTTAAATGGGAAAGAACTGCCCTTCTCATTCAAGCACCCATGGCCAAAATGGGATTCTCCCTCCAAAATTGCCAATATCCAGGGATTGCTCCCAGACAAAGCTGCCATTACCAAAAGGTTGGGCCTCTTGTGACTTCCTGAGAGCTGGCTCTCACCTGCCTTCAAACACTGAGGCTCTGTCCTTTCCTTCCTATGGAAAAGAACCCTCCCGTCGGCACAGGTACCCATGGACAAAACCAGTAGTTTTCCTCTGAAATTCCCTATATGCAAGAGTTTCTCTCAGACAAAAGCTGCCAGGACAGACTGCTCTGGCTGGCCTTGGCCTCTGATGGTTGCCTCTATTCTGCCCTGAAACACTGGGGCTCTGCCCTCTCCTTCCTATGGAAAAGAACCATCCTTCTTCCCCAGGTGCCCATGGCTGAAATTGGGATTCCACCTCCCAAGGTCCTATATCCAAAGATTGCTCCTATACAAAAGCTGCCATTACAGACAGTTCTGGCTGGCCTTGGCTGCCTTAGGGCCAGCTCTCACCTGCCTTCCAAACATAGGGGCTCTGTGCTTTCCTTCCTATGGAAAAGAACTGGCCTTCTCCTCCAGGCAAAAAGGGCTGAAATTGGGATTCAGCATTCAAAATTTCAAATATCCAAGGGCTGCTCCCAGACAAACCTGCCAGGACAGACAGGTCTGCCTGCCCTTGGCCCCTGGTGACTGCAGTTCATCAGTTCCTGAAACATGGGAGCTCTGTGATTTCTTTCCTGTGGAGACCATGGTGACACTGAGGGGCCTCGTGGATCCAAGGGACCATGGTGACACTGTGGGGCCTCATGGAACCAAGGACATCTTTGTGGTTCTGTTGGGCTACATGGTACCAAGGGGCCAGTGTGAAGCAGCAGGGCTTTGTGGAACCAAGGGGCCATTGCTGCATTTCAGGGCCTGGTGGGGCCAAGGGGCCGTGGTGATCCTGCAGGGCACCGTGGATCCATGGAGAGCACTGTGGCATTGCAAGGCCCCATGGAATCAGGGAGACCATTGAGACACTGTGGGGCCCCATGGAACCAAAGGGCCATTGTGACCCTGCAGGGCCTCATGGAAGCACAGGGCCATTGTGACACTGCAAAAGCAAGGAGAACATTGGGACACTGCAGAGCACCATGAAACCAAGGGAACGTGGAATAGGTCTGGCTGGCTTGGCCTCCCAGGGGCCACCTGACAGATCCACCTGATCTTGGGATGTTGAGGGCTGCCTCTCATCAGCCCCTGGAGCACTGGGGCTCTGTGCTTTCCTTCCTATGGAAACTAACCATCCATCCTTCCAGGTGCCCACAGCCAAAATTGATACTCCCCCTGAAAAATTCCCTGTATGCAAGGGTTCTCCAGACAAAAGCTGCCAGGACAGAGAGCTCTGGCTGGCCTTGGCCTCTGGTGGTCACCTCTCATCTCAAGGAAGCTCTGAGGATGGTATTTGAACAGGTTTGCCTGCAGGAATATCAATGAGTCTCTCATCCTCTGAAAAATTCAGATGCTCTTCTGATCATATGTGTCTTTTCCCCCTCATTGTGTATTGTGCATGAATATTATTTTCAGCTAAGAAAGATTATTCTTATCACTCTACCAGTGTTATCTGGTAGACACAAAACACCTCCTCTCCAAATGGATACTGATCGCCTGTAAAACGAAACACAATAAAGAATCCAACAGGACACAATTTAATAACAATCTCGCTCTTTCCTGAGCTATGTGCAATGTCCCAGCAGTGTCTGATGAGTGCACCATCCTCAAGTGATTTCCATACTAAAATTCATTTCAGACAAATGGTTCTGTGATAGATATAAACACAATTAAGTTCTTGTATCAGGATGCTCATCCTGGAATGGGGGCAAAACAGCTCAAACAATTCCTGAATTGCAAAGCTGTCAGTGGTAGATGGAGAAGGGAGGTCAGGCTGCTCTTGGTGTTAAGGAAATGCTGAAACCAGCCTGACTCATTCCATCTCCTCCTGTCCTGGCTGCTCTCCCCTCTTTCCCCTTCCACCCATTGGCTTTTGTCTCCCAGCAGGCCCCCCGGGGATGAGCCTGGCTCTGTGTTCTCCATCACCTCCTGGCTGGCACTGCCAGGCTGGGATGAGGAGCCCCTCAGCCTTCCCTGCTCCGGGCTGGACAAGCCCAGCTCCCTCAGCCTCTGCTCCCAGCCCAAGGGCTCCAGCCCCACCTTGGAGGCCCTTCCCAGACCCTGCTCCAGCTGCCAGACATCTTTCCTGCCCTGGGCAACCCAAACCAGGCCACAGTGACCTGGATAATCCCTGTCCTTGATGTCCTGGTCACCCAGCCCTGGCCCCTTGTCCCCATGTCAGGCTCTGGGGTGGATCCTGTGGAACATCCTTTGGTGGAGGCTGTGGCTCAAGGTGGGCCGGGGGGAACCCGGGGGACAGGGACCCTGCTGGGCATGGACAGCCTTGGACTTGTTGGGAGAAACTGTGAGGGGGAGCTGGGGTGGAGTGACCAACCCAGTGACCTCACACAGCCCTGCTGGGATGTCACACAGCCCCTCTGTGATGTCACAGCCAGCTCTGTGATGTCACAGACCATTCTCTAATGTCACAGAGCTGGTCTCTGACATCACACCAGAGTCTGTGATGTCATAGTCTGCTCTGTGATGTCAGGCCTCTGCCCTGTGATGTCACACCTGGCACTGTGATGTCACAGAGGCTATCTATGATGTCATAGCTGCTCAATGACCTCACATAACCCACTCTGTGATGTCATAGCCCACTCTATGACCTCATGTTATCAGATGATAAATTGTCTCTACCAGTTGAGCTGACACCTGGAGCTTGTTCTCCAAAATCCCAGGCCTATGGGAACCACACCATGCCCATTGTGTGAGAAGGGGAACTGGAAGTTCACCAGCCTCAGTGTCCTGCCAGCTCAGCCAGGCCCACTGGGACATTGGGGTCCACGACCACCAGCGTCCACCAGAGAGACCCCCGGGACAGAAGGGCATGCGTAAAGGGGAGGGGAAATATGTTAATGATTTGGGGAAATGATTATCACATGTGTGAAAAAGAATAGAAAATCACCAAATTTGCAGATGACACCAAGCTGTTCTAAGTGTGGATCTGCTGGAGGGTGGGAGGGCTCCGCACAGGGCCCTGGGCAGGCAGGATCCAGGGCCCAAATCCAACAAGGTCAGGTTTAACAAGTCCAAGTGCTGGGTCCTGCACTTTGGCCACAACAACAACCCTTGCTTCAGCACTACAGTTTGGGGACAGAGTGGCTGGACAGCAGCCAGGCAGAAAGGGACCTGCAGGGACTGAGGGACAGCAGGCTGGACATGAGCCAGCAATGTGCCCAGGTGGCCAAGAAGGCCAAGGGCTCCGGGCCTGGATCAGGAATGGTGTGGCCAGCAGGAGCAGGACAGTGATTCTTCCCCTGTGCTGGGCACTGGTTGGGCAGCACCTCGAGTGCTGTGTCCAGTTCTGGGCCCCCCAATTTAGGAAGGACATGGAGGGGCTGGAGCGTGTCCAGAGAAGGGCAACAAGGCTGGGGAGGGGTCTGGAACACAAGTCCTGTTCAGAGCGGCTGAGAAACCTGGGGTTGTTTATCCTGGATGAGAGGAGGTTCAGGGGGGACAATGCAGTGTCAGGGCAGAGGTTGGACTTGATGATCACCGAGGTCTTTTCCAGCCTTTGGTCTCCAACAACACTGATGCTGTTCGTTCCAGAGCGCCCAGGATCCGTCTTGCAAGTCAACTCCGGCAGGAACAAGGCGGCTGCCAGGGGGCTGCTTATGGCCTCTGACACCCAATTGCTCAGGGCTTCCCGGTGCCCCAGCCCCTCAGGGTCTCCCCCAGCCCGGCCAAGCTGCCCGGCAGCAGCGCCGCAGCCCCACAGCAGCTCCAGAGGAGCCCCAGCCAGAGGCACCTCGGAGCCCTCAGCAACGCAGGCAGCAGCACACGGGCAGGAGGACACGGATGGCGCTTCCTGCCTGGCACAGGGATTGTGGCCATCTCCAGGCACCGCTCTCGCAGGGATCCCCGCAGCTCCGGCCCCTGCCCAGCCGCTCTCTTGGCAGCACAAAGGCTTCAGCGGAACCACCAAAGGCCAAGGGGCTTCTGGCCATTTTCCCTGCGGCACTGCACGCCTGGGCAGCTGGCTGAGCACAAGCACCCTTTTCCCCCTCCTCCCCTATGCCCTGTGGACCCTGGGCAGCAAAAAAAGATCCTGGCAGTCTGTGTATTATAACACAGTCTATATTTACATTGTAAAAGAAAACCAAAAACAAAAGAAAGTAAAGAACATTTCTGACGAAAAAAAAAAGCCTCCTGACGCAGGTGGCCTCAGTAAAAAGAGCCTGTGGGTTCAGCTCTCCACGGAGCTCTGGCAGGGCAGGCAGCCGAGCCGTGACAGGAGATCCCGTGTCTTCCATGCCCTGTGCAGGTGATTTTGGAGCCGCTGGAACATGGAGATCGGAGCCGGGCCTACTGACTTGAGGATGCACAGTGTCTGAATTGCCAGGCTTCCAACGGCGAGGCTGACATCATTTGTTTGGTCTTCAAGGGCTGCAAGAGAGAGCCACGGTCAGATCCCAGATCTTCAGGGACCCCAGGAGAGCCCCCAGCCAAGGCCATGCCAGCTGGCTCCTGCCATGGTCAGGAGTGTTATAAGTAAGAAGCCTGACAATGCCATTATTCAAGCAGCAATCAATTTATTAATTAATATGGTAAAGTATGAGCAACACAGCGCTGGGTACAGTGGCGGCTGTTTTCCCTCCAACTGCACGCCGATATTTGGGGCTTACAGGTATTTATAGAGATACTCATAAAATTTCTCAGCAGTTCCTATTCCATATTTTTACTCATCAGCAGTTTCTATTTTCCAGTTTTTACATAACTGTAAATCACTGTTACATTCTGTACACTATTGTGATTTAGTTTTTCTCAGGATGCGTCCCAAGTAGGAGTAACCCCCAGATGGTTGTAGTAGTTTCCGAGATGTTGGTCCTGGTTTCCGCAAGAATAAAGATGAATCCCATCTGGCAAAGTCCAGCTCCCCAGATGTGGGTCCACCTTTTTAATTACAATGACCATAAATCTCATAGCAGTGATGTCCAGCTTCTCTTGGTCGAAATTATAAATCCTTGAGATGATGTTCACCTTCCTTTATCAAGCTGTTTTTCTCTGTTTTGTTAAGGTGTGAGATAAGCATATTTCCTTTATATATATTCCAAAGCTATAGTTTCAAGGATACAAGTAATATTCTAAAATTATACTTCAAAAGGTTATTATTGCAGCACTCTTTATGGCCTGACTACAAGCAAAAAGCTAAATCCTTAACGCTTTAATTCAAATGCTCCTAAATCAGCCAAGGTTAATTGCAAACCAAAGATAGTTTCAAAGGCCTTCCTCCATGCTTTACTTTCCTCAGTTATTATTAGAATTTGCATCCGTCCCATAATCGTCCTCCAGACATATCGCAATCACAAATACACACATTGCCTGTCTGTACCTGACACGAAACACAGCTTGGTATTTCACATCAGGGACAGGGGACAGCTGAGGGACAGGGCACAGCCAGGGAACACGGCCTGGCCGAGGGACACTGAGCTCCAGCACTTTGGGCTGTTGCCCTTGGGCTCCCAGCACAGGCCCAGGGGCAGAATCCCCTCCAGGAACTGTTGTTTGCTTTGAGCTTTGCTCTGGAACATTCCCCAGGAGCCCCTGCAGCGGCTGCAGCCCGGCCGGGTGCCCGGGGCCACCAAAGCCGCCCCGGCAGTGCCCTCCTGCCCCGGGCAGGGCACAGAACAGCCAAGGAAAGGCTCGTGCTGGGCTCAGGGCAGGGACAGGGCACTCCTCTGGCACTGCCACGGGCACAGCATAGCTGGCCTGGGCAAAGGATTGGCATCCATGTCCCATGGAATCCCAGCAGGGATTACGTCTCATTGCACTGCTAGCATTGCATTGGTCATCAATTCAAATCATTTCCCCATGGAATTCCCATGGCAATGGCTTGGGGGGAGATCCATCCATGGAATTCTCACCTGACTGGGATGGGAGTGAGATCCGGCCATGGAAATTCCATGGGAATTCCTGCATTCCCAAGTCTCCCATTCCTGAATCCCACACTCCCACAGGAACTCCCCTCCTCCTCCCACACCCACCTTTGTGCTCCACAGCCTCCCGACCATGTCTGATGTATTTTGGGAGCTCTTCCACACAGCTGTGTCCCAGGTAATGCTTCTTTTGCTCCACCACAATCCCTTTGGATTCCCAGCACTTCTGGCTGATCCAGGTGGCACTGTCAGACCCTGCAAAGCTCCCAGGTCCCAGCTAGAAGAAGATGAAATCCCACCCCTCGTAGCCACACCCATGGGATCCATGGACATTCCGTGGGACAGGAGGTCACAGCTGGAAACCACCTGCAGTGTGTGGAGACTGGGAACGAGGAGAGAAGGACCCAGGCAGTCGTGTCCCAGCCCCAGGGAGCCTCTTGGAGCTCCCTGGATTCCCATTCCAGCCCCACGGATCCCCCCATCCCCAGAGATCCCATCCCAGCCCCTCAGAGTCATCTATTCCCACAGTTCCCAGCCCAGCCCCTGGCTCCCCCCAGTCCCCCCCGCTCTGGTTGTACCGGCCCCATCTCCAGGGCACTGTCGGCCACGGGCCAGGTCCTGTCCTTGGGCCGGGGCTGGATACCCCAATATCCCAGCTCTGGCTATCCCAATATCCCAGCTCTGGCTATCCCAATATCCCAGTCCCGGCTATCCCAATATCCCAGTCCCGGCTATCCCACTATCCCAGGTGTGGCTCTCCCAACATCCCAGCCCTGGCTCTCCCAACATTCCAGCCCCGGCTATCCCAACATTCCAGCCCCGGCTATCCCAACATTCCAGCCCCGGCTATCCCAATATCCCAGCCCTGGCTATCCCAATATCCCGGCCCTGGCTATCCCAATATCCCAGCCCTGGCTATCCCAATATCCCAGCCCTGGCTCTCCCAATATCCCAGCTCACCTCCCCCCACCATCCCCACTCTCTGCGGCTCCATCTGGCCCCGCTCGCTGCCCCAGCGCTCCCAGGGGGTCCTGCCCACATCCCCCACAATCAAGGACTGGGGGACCCCCGGGCTGGGCTCCGACAGCGCCACTTCCAGGCACTGCAGGGAGTGCAGAACTGGGGGGACACCGAGATTTGGGGGAGCTGGGGAGCTGAAAGTGAGAGTTTGGGGATCTAGGGGGGTCAACAGGCCAAGGAAAGGGGGTGCAGGCACTGGCAGAGCTGTGATGGGGTGTCCAGGGAATCCTGTGCCCAGGAAAGGGGGTGCCAGGATGTCCTCAGTGGGATAAAAGGAGGGGCTGGAGTCTGGGAAATGCAGGAATGGGGGCCCAGGGGTCCCAGGTCAGGGAAAAGGGTGGGGCTGGGGGCTGGGAGAGGTGGGGGCTGGGAAAAGGTTGAGGTGGTGCTGGATAAGGGGGTGCAGGGGGGTCTCAGTGCCGGGCAAAGGGGTAAAAGGGTGTCTCGGGTCTCAGGAATGGGGGTGCAGGGGGGGCTCAGGGTCACGGAAATGGGGAGGCAGGGACTGGGAGAGGCAGAAGGGAGTTCCAGGGGAGCCTTGAGCCCAGGAAAGGGGAGTCCAGGGTTTCCCAAAAAAGGAGGGTAACAGGGTGGGGACACCCGGGGTGGTCGGGAAGGGCGAGTGTCAGGGGGTCTCTGGTTCTGCAGAAAGGTGGGGCTGGGGGCTGGGAAAGGCAGGAATGGGGGTCCAAGGCATTCCAGGGTGTCCCAGGGTCAGGCACACTGGAAGTCTAGAGGCTGGGAGCCACGGGATGGCCAGGAAAAGGGGAGCAGGGGGTCCTGGTGTCCGGGAATGGGGGATTCAGGGGGGTCCCTGTGCAGGATAAGGGGAGAAGGGGGTCCCGGTGCCGGGAATGGCGGTTCAGGGTCCCGGTGCCGGGGGTCCCACTCCCCCCTCGCCCCCCAGGAGCGCCCCCAGCCCCAGCGCTGGAGCCATCACGCTGCTCCCACTCACTCCCAGTATGATCCCAGTACAGCCCAGTCAGTCCTAGTGATCCCACTCCCGTCATCCTCCGCCCCCCGCTCTGTCCCAGCTCCAGCCTCGCTGCTGCCGCGGGCTGCGAGGGCTTCGGGACCGGGGGAGGAGGAGGAGGGAGGGAGGAAGAGGCGGAGCGGCAGCAGGAAATAGCAGGAAAAGGGGAGTAAAAAGAAATCGCGTGGCCCTGGTGCTCCCTGGAGTGGCTGCAGCTCCGGGACCATCGCCCCCCATGCCGCAGGTGCCCGGGGAGGGGGAGCTCGGCCCAAATCTGCCGGGGGGTGCCCGGGTTTGGGGTTTTTTGGGGGGGATGTTTGGAGCTGGCAGGGCTCCAAAGCCGAGCCGCAGATGGCCCTCGGGGGGACATCGGAGGTCCCCGGGAGGTGTTTTTGGGGTGTCCCGGTGTGGGTGGCGGCAGAGCCCCGGCGGGGGCGGGGGGATGCGGGTCCCCCCGCGGTGGGGGTTGGGCTCTGCCGGGGCCACGTGGGGACCTCGCGGGAGCGGCGGCACCGGCGGGGGGACACCGGTTTGGGGGAGCCCCGGGAGAGCCGCGGCTTCCCCGAGCGGGAGCCCAGAGAGAGGAGAGCCCCAGAGGGCAAAGCGGGGACCCCGAGAGGGGGGGACCCCTGGGATTGCCGGGACCCCGGCAGTGGGGGATCCTGGGGCTGGAGGGGCGGGATGGCCGGGAAGGGGGCTCAGGGGTGCCGGTGCCAGCAGTGGCTGCTCCCAGTATGAGTCCAGTCCCTCCCAGTATGAGCCCAGCCACTCCCAGTATGAGCCTGGGCACTTCCCCTCACTCCCTGCAGGATCCCATTCTCTCCCAGCAGGGCCCCAGTCACTCCCAGCATGTTCCCAGTTCCCCCAGCACATTCCCTGTGTCTCCCACTCTGGTCCCAGTCACCACCCTTATGGTCTCAGACATTTCCAGTATATCCCAGTTTCCCTGAACATTCTGGCAGTCATTGCCAGGCAGTCCCAGTTACCTCAGTGTGGTTCACTTGCCCCCAGTTTTATCCCAGTTGTTCCCAGTTCCTTTAATTATGTCTCCAGTTGCCTATCAGCATGGGCCTGGTAGCTCCCAGTTACCCCCAGTCAGGGTCCAATCACACCCACTCTAAACCCAGTACGACTGTAGCCTCTCCCAGTATGATCCCAGTCACTCCCAGAGTGATGCCAGTTGCCCCCAGTATGGTCCCATTCTCCCCAGCATGGTCCCAGTTGTTCCCAGTGTGGTTCCAGTCACCCCAGTATGGTTAAGACACTCCCAGTATATCCCAGTTGCCCCCAGCAGGTCTGTAGTCATTTCCAGACACTGCCAGTGGCCCCAGTAAGGTGTGAGTTATCCCAGTATGATCCCCCAGTCATGCCCAGAATATCCCAGTTGCCTCCATCATGTATCCAGTCCTTCCCAGTTCCTCCAGTTTGCTTGCAGCATGATCCCAGTTTCCCTCAGCTGCTCCCAGTAGCCCAAAGTGTGATCCCAGTTGCTCCTTTTAAACCCCAGTGTGATCCCAGTAAGCTCCAGTTTGATCCCACTCACATGCCAGCCCTCCCAGTGTGGTTCCATTATAATCCCAGTTGCTTCCAGTCTCTCCCAGTATGGTCCGAGCTGGCTGCAGCATGGTTCCAGTTCCTTCCTAGATCAACCCAGTCAGTCCCAGTATGATGCCATTTGCTCCCAGTGTGGTCCCAGTTAGGCCCAGTATGGGGGATGATGTGCAGGGTGTCTTCCCAGTCAGTCTCACATACTCCCAGTATTAGTCCAGTCCCTCCCAGTATGATCCAAAGATGAGCCCAGTGTGCTCCCAGTCCCTGCCAGTAAGAAACCAGTTGTGCTCCATTTGGTTCCAGTCGCTCTCATTTGCCCTCACTTTTGTTCCAGTCATTCCCAGTATCTTCCATTGTAGCCCAGTTCCCTCCAGCATGTTCCCAGTCACTCCCAGTTACCTCCAGCATGATCCCAGTTGATCCCAGTAAAAGCCCAGTTATTTCCAGTCACCCCCAGCATGCAGCCAGTCACTCCCTGTTGGGTTTTTTGGGGGGATGTTTGGGGAATGCAGAAGTCCAAGGCTGAGCGGAAAAGGCCCCTCGGGGGGACATCGGGGGGTGCCGGTGGCGGCTGCCGGCAGAGGCAGCCTGGAGGAGCAGAGCCCTGTGTCCCCCAGGAGCCCAAAGTGGGGAGCCCAGAGAGGGGGGAGCGCCGCCATTGGCGGGACCCTCAGGAGCCTGGAGAGGGGCAGGGGGGACTCCTTGGAGCCCCTGCAGCCCAGAGCAGAGAATGAGGGGAGAAGGGAGCCCGGGAGCCCAAACAGCCCCGGCATCCCGAAATGGGGAGAGCGAAGAGGGGGGAGCTTTTGGGATTGCTGGGACTGCCAGCAGCCTGGGCAGGGCAGGCACCGAGGAGAAGGGGGACCCCCAATCCAAGCGTGACCCCCACCAGCTGGGACGGGGGGGAACCCAAGAACACCAAAGGGGAGCGACCAGGGACGAGGATCTGCTGGGAGGCTTTTCCAGGGCTGAATCTTGGTGTTTGGGAGGTTTTCCTGGAGGACAGATAGCCGGTGTCTTCCAGTGATGGACTTGGGCAGAGGGACCTTCAAATTTAGCATGCTCATGCCTTGTTTTTCCCCAAACCAGGGTTTCTCATTGCCAACCTTTGGGAGGCTTCAAGGAAGAGGAAGATGCCCTGGGACCCCAAGGCAGGTGAGGAGGAAGTCAGTGCCCCTTTCCCCTCTGTCCTGCTCCATCTCCCAGCCCAGCACGGCCCCCGGCTGCAGGACAGCCCTGGGGGGATCTCCTTCCCCTTGCCTGTGGCACGGAGGGAAATCTCATCCTGTCCTTGTCCTTCCTCCCCCAGAGCAGGAGCTGAGCATGGAGAGCTGGGGGAACAAATCCCCGGGGCAGAACCTGGTGGAAGAGGCCGTTTTGAGCGGCTCCACGGCGCAGGAACCCAACGGGGAGGAAAAGCCCCGGAGATCCCACAGGAGGAGGGGCTGCAAACGCAGATGGCGGGGATCTGAGGGGGAAAGAGCCAGCCTGGGCCGGGAAGGCGGCCGGAGATGGAGCCAGAGCTCAGAGCTGGTGCTGCATGAGCAGCTCCATGGTGGGGAGAAGCCCCACACGTGTGAGGAGTGTGGGAAGAGCTTCAGGTGGAGCTCCAACCTGATCAGGCACCAGAGGATGCACACAGGGGAGCGGCCCTACGAGTGTGATCAGTGCAGGAAGAGGTTTCAGACCAGCTCCTGTCTCCTCCGGCACCAGCACACGCACACAGAGGAGAGGCCCTTCCGCTGCCCCGACTGCGGGCAGGGCTTCAGGCAGAACTCCCATCTTGTCTTGCACCGGCGCATCCACACTGGGGAGAGGCCCCACGAGTGTGGGGAATGTGGGAAGAGCTTCAGCTGGAGCTCCCACCTGATCAGGCACCAGAGGACCCACACTGGGGAACGGCCTTACGAGTGTGGGGAGTGTGGGAAGAGCTTCAGCCAGCATTCAAACCTCCTTGTCCACCAAAAGATCCACACTGGGGAGAGGCCCTATGAGTGTGATCAATGCAGGAAGAGGTTTCAGACCAGCTCCCATCTCCTCCGGCACTATCAGATTCACAGAGAGGAGAGGCCCTTCTGCTGCGCCAACTGTGGGAAGGGATTCAGGCACAACTCCACCCTCATCACCCACCGGCGCATCCACACCGGGGAGAGGCCCTACGAGTGTCCCCAGTGTGGGAAGAGCTTCTCACAGCGCTCTTCCTTGACCCAGCACCAACGCAGGCACCGGTAAGGGAAGCCCTGCGAGTGCCCCGAGTGCGGGAAGAGCTTCGTGCGCTGCTCCAGCTCCATCCCCCACTGGAGGAGCCACTTTGGGCACAGCCCTGGTCACCCACATTCCCTGTGATCCATGCTGGGAACACACCTGGCTGCTTCTCCTTTTGGTCTGGCATTAATTTTCTTGTGCCTCATCTACATCCCTTAAAAACTCCCAAAGCAGAGTTAAATGAAGGAAATTGATCGAATATATCTGAACTCCCACCATTCCTCAGGTGTTTGAGGGGGAGTTTAGGATTTGGGGACACATTCTGTGTGGAGTGCCCCTGTTGCTATCAGGCAGGAATTTGATCTCACCCCTCTTGTGTTGCTAAGAACTCCTCCCCTGACCCAAACCCCAACCCCACCCCTGGGATTCCCTATAAAAACCCCAGGCCCTGCCTTTGCCCTGTCTTTCGGGGGTCAGAAATGGATTCTGGAGCTCTCTGAAACCAAGACCCGTCTCGTTTGTTCCCAGCACCAGCAGCTGCAGCCTCCCTGGGCACCATGAACTCAGCTGCAACAATTCTGGAGGATTTGTGGCTTCTGGGAGGATTTTGGGCAGTGTTCTCCATCTCTTTGCACTCCAAAAGCCAAGAGGGATCGATCTGTCACCTCAAAACCACTCAAATCCCACTGAAAACAACTGGATTTTAACCCATAAAGGCACCACAGCAGCTCAAATTTCTTGTTCCCTCGTCAAAAACACTCAATCCCAGGCCAAACTCACTCCATTCCACAGCTGCCAGGGTGAGTTGGGTTTGGGAAGGGATTGGGAGAAGTGGGATCCCAGTTTGTAACAGTGGGATGGGGATTGTGTGGGGCTGGGTGGCTGGGATGTATTTGATAGCAAATAAATGTTTCCGAGTTGCTGATTTCTGTCCTGTTCATTTTCAGTCAGTTCTGTTTGCTGAGTGCCACCTTCTCAGCTGATTCAATTTCTATAAAAATCCCACTTTTTAAGTCATCTAACCCAAACAATCCAAAAACCAATATCCAAATGAAACAACCCACCTGCAATTAAATTTTTTTAAAGTAATTTTAATTTTTTTAGAGCACTTAAGGGTGTTAATAAAGTTTAATTGTTTGGTTAAAATGTGTGAGAAATTATAGTGGTGTTTGGTTTTGTGTTTAGTATATTTGTAATATGAATTGTTTTACTAAGGTGTGTTAGATTGCATGTTAGTTTTTTTAGATATTTTTTATCTGAAGTATATTAATCATCGAGTTAAAAGTTTCAAAAGGTATTTCTTGGTATATAATTTGTTTGTTTATATGTATTGGTAATGTTATAGTAATAGTTATTGTGGTTTTAGCTTGATTAGTTATTGGAGTATTGTAAGGAAGAGTTGAGATTTTTATATTTCATTTTTTAAACTATTTATTTCATTTTAATTCTAATTTATTGATTTATAATTTTACTCTAATTTGTTGAGAGGATAGGAAGGAAATTCAAGGGCAGGAACATTTTTTCCTGGATGGGAACTGGAATTCGAGACCCTGGGAGTGTGCACAGGACCACACAGACTGGGATCAGATATGGGCTGGGATCAAATATGGACTGGGATCAAATATGG
>JANIJU010000069.1:0-10527 GCA_025504685.1 Leucosticte australis
TTCTGAATGTTAATGAGCCCTGGGGCACTGAATTCCTGCACTGAAGAGCTGAAGGCTGAACAAGCCTCTGGAGCAGTGAAATTCAGCAGCAGCCTCCAAGTTGCTGAGGATGCCAGCAGCCCCCACTGAGGCCATCCCTGCCCAGAGCCCATGGGGGAATGGGCAGACAAGGAGAGCGTCCCTGGGGCTAGGGCAGCACAACTCAGAGGCACCAGCGGCTCCAGCTGGGAAATGGGGTGTGGAATGGGGCTGGGAAAGCCCTGCCTGGGCTGGGCCAAGCAGGACAGACAAGCCCTGACTCCTATCCACTAAAAAACTCTCTCAAGCAGACATTTAAAAGGAATTGCAGTTGTTTGAATACTCTGAATTGGATGTAGTGGAGAAATACCTACAAGAGATTCTCAGGAGCTCAAAACAACCAATCAGCCTTTACTGGGAAGTTTAGAAAATCAGAGAAACTTTGACAAAAGGTTTAATATTACAGTCAATCAACAGAAAACACTTCTCAAAGCATTAACTTCGCCTATTCAACTTCTCAAACTCTAAGCCTCTTCAATTTTAAATTAATCCAGATTTGCAAATAGAGGGAATTAGAAAGAGAGAAAGACAAAAAAGATACAGAGAAGCACACACACAGCTACCAACTCCTGGAGTCCAGTGGTGTGCAGATAGAAATTCCAAGAGCAGGAAGGGTCAGGATGTGTGCTTGCCTGGTGGTCAGCCTTCAATAACCCTTGGTCTTCCTGGGCCCTTCCCCCAGGTGGGACTTGGGTTCATTTGGTCCCTCAGGAGCTGGGCTGGGGGCTCCAGAGGTGGCTGTGGAGCATTGCCTGTGCTGTGCCAGGGACTGGCAGACACTGCTGGGCTGGGATAGAGGCTCTGGGGGCATTGGGGTTCCAGGGCAGGGCAAGGCTGGACCTGCCCCTTCCTCCGCCATGCATGAAATATTTTGAGCCAACAATCTCGTCCAGGCTGTCACAACAGGCAATGTTGGAGGTGGAAATCCCAATTCTGGCCATGGGCACCTGGCCAAGAAGGACAGTTCTTTTCCATAGGAAGGAAAGCACAGAACCCCAGTGTTTGGAAGGCAGGTGAGAGCCTCACTAGGCCAAGGCCAGCCAGACTTGTCAGGAATGGCAGATTTTGTCTGGGTACAGTCTTTGCATTTAGGGAATTTTGGAGATGGAATCCCAACTTTGGCCATGGGCACCTGTAGAAGCAGGACAGTTCTTTCCCACAGGGAGGAAAGCATGGAGCCTCCCGCAGTGTTTTGGGGACAGATGGGAGGTGACCCTTGTGAAACCACTGCCAGCTAGACTTGTCCTGGCAATATTCCTATTGGAACAACCCCTGGATATAGGGAAATTTGGAGGTGAAATCCCACTCCTGGCCATGGGTAGCTGGAGGAGACGGACAGTTCTTTTCTACTGGAAGGACAGCACGGAGCCCCAGTGTTCCAGCAGCAGATGAAAAGAGACCCTCAACATGCCAGGGTCAGCTGGACCAATCAGGAGGTCCCTGGGAAGCAAAAGCAGCCAGACCTGTTCCTTGTTCCCTTGGTTTTATGGTGCCCCATAATGTCACAATGGTGCCTGGATTCCATGGGGTCCAGCAGTGCCACAATGGACCCTTGGTTTGATTGGGTTCCACAGTGTTGCTATGGCCCCTTGGTTCCAGAAGGCCCTGCAGTGTCACAATGGTCCCAATGATTCCACGAGGCCTTGCAGTGTCACAATGGTCTCCGTGGTTCCCCAGGCCCCACAATGTCACGTGACTCCTCTGTTCCATAAGCCCTGCAATGTCACAATGGACCTTTGGACCCTGGGGGTTTGCGGTGTCACAATGGTCTCCTCTGGCTCCACAGTGTCACAATGGACCATTGATGACAGGAGGCCCCTCTGTGTCACCCTGGAGCTTTGGTTCCATGCAGTGTCACAATGAACCTTTGCTTCGATGGGGTTCCGCAATGTCACCATGGCCCCTAGGTTCCATGAAGCCCTGCAGTGTCACAATGGTCGCCTTTGGTTGCCCAGTGTCACAATGAACCATTGATGACACGAGGCCCTGCAATGTCACAATATTGCTTTGGTTCCATGCAGCCCTGCAGTGTCACAAAGGCCTCTTGGTATCACGAGACCCCTCAGTATCATAATGGTCCTCTTGGTTCTGTAGGGACCTGCAGGGTCACAGTGGTCTCACTGGTTCCATGGGGCCTCACAGTGTCACAATGCTTTGCTTATTCCATGGGGCCTCACAGTGTCACAATGGTCTCCATGATTCCATGAGACCTCACAGTGTCACATTGTTCTCCTTGGTTCCATGGTGACCCACAGTGTAACAATGGCCCCTTGGTTCCATGAGGCTGTGAAGTGACTTAATGGCCTCCATGGTTCCATGAGGCCTTGCAATGTCACAATGGCCCCTTGGTCCCATGACACTCCAAAGTGTCATAATGGTCTCCATGGTTTCAGGAGGCCCCACAGTGTCACAATGGTCCCTTGGTCTCACAGAGCCCCACAGTGTCACACTGGTCCCTTGGTCTCACAGAGCCCCACAGTGTCACAATGGTCCCTTGGTCTCACAGGGCCCCACAGTGTCACAATGGTCCTTTGGTTCCATGGCCCTGTGCTGCTGCATTCTCCCCTCCCCTTCTCAGCCCGCCCTGCCAGCTGAGAAATGCTCCTTGGGCCTCGGCCTTGGCCAACAGCCCCTGGGCTCGGCTCCTCTGCAGCCCATCACAAACACTGTCTGCTCCAGGCACTGCTGCTGCCCAAACAGCTCCTGGATTCTGTAGGAGCAGCCCTGGGAACTGCTTTTGTTCCCTCCGTGGCACAACATCCCTGTTCTCACACTGCCAAAGAAAGCTGTTGATGCCAAGCCTGGCCAGGATGAACCATTGCTGGGACTGAAGCCCCTCTCTTGGGGCCCTGCAAACAGCGCTGCAAAAGGAGCCCTTGGAGCTCTCCTGGGCCAGCAACTCCCTCTGAGTGGGGCCTCTCCCAGCCGGGAACTCTCCCGTTTGCTGCACTCGGGGATCCTGAACAATGTGGAGCCTGGGCTGATCCCCCCTCTCCTCCAGGCTCAACCCTTCACCCTCTGGGGAGATGCCAAAGCACCCACAGTGAGCATTTCCTGCCCTCAGGAGAATTTCTCACAGGTGCCTTGCACTGACTCTTGGTGTCTGTGTGCACACAGGAGTGCCTGAAAAATGGGGAAATGCGGCAGAAATGCTGCTCTCTGAGGGGTTTGAGTGCTTTGGATAGCTGAGTCAGTCAAATCTGTAGGTAAAGTTACATCATGAGGAATAAGTTAAGTTAAATGGTGTTAAGAGCTTTTCTTTTGCTATGTAAAGTTTAATATGTTATAAGCTAAGTTGAATATTGTTTAGTGTTCCACTATTAAATCATTAAATCATAGTATAAGTTAGGTGAAATACTGTTAAGCGCTGTTTTGTGCTACATTGTGAAGCTGAAGGTATCAGTTAAGGTTAAGGTGTAAGTCCTGTTAAGTTTGAGCTCTGTTAAGCCTTTAGGCCGTATTCCTTTTATCCTTGCCCTCACTGTCCTCATGTCAGACATACACAGGGACAGTTCTTGGTTCATTTCTGGTTTGATTGCCTGGATCTGGTTTGGTTTTGTGGTTGCTTTGTTTCCTTGCTGTGCCTGAGGTGTCCAGTCAGGAGCAGAGTGACTCTTGCCAAGGAACTTTGTGCTCTTGTCCCTTAATATTAAATCTGGTTTTTGCTGATCCCTTGCCGGGGATTTTTTCAGCACTCTCAAGCCGTCGTTCGTAACAGGGGGAAGGAGCCCTGGCCCAGGCTCTGGCCCTGGGGGACACGGGGACACTGCCAGGGGGTCCCTGTCCCCCTGTCCCACCCCCACAGCCCCAGCCCCCCCCTCCCTGTGTCAGGCTCTGGGGTCGATCTCGTGGAACATCCTCTGGGGGAGGCTGCAGCACCGGGGGCGGGGGGACCCGGGGGGACAGGGGACCCTGCTGTGCACGAGCAGGGTTGGACTGCTCTGGGGGGAACTGTGAGGGGGGCTGGGGCAGAGTGACCTCCCCAGTGACCTCACACCGACACTGTGATATCACACACCCCTGTGATGTCACACAGCCATCTCTGTGACTGCACACAGCCCCCTACGATGTCACACTGCCCCTGTGATGTCACACAGCCATCTCTGTGATGTCACAGCCCCCTATGATACCACACAGCTCTTTTGTGATGTCACACAGCCATCTCTGTGATGTCACAGAGCCAACTCTGGGATGTCACCCTGGAATGTCATGCAGCTGCACTGTGATGTCACAGAAGACTCTGATGTCAAAGTCACCATGTGATGCCATTGTGTGTTCTGTGATTTCACAGCCTGCTCTATGATGTTACACAGCCACCCAGTGATGTCACAACCCACTCTCTGATGTCACAGACCCACCCTCTATGATTGCAGGATCTGCTCTATGGCCTCACACCCTACTCTGTGATGTCACAACTCTCTCAGTGATGTCACAAAACCCTCTCTGTGATGTCATACTGCCACTCTGTAATGTCACAACACACACTTGCACCTCACAGCCTGCTCTGTGATGTCACACAGTCCCCTCTATGATGCTGTAGCTGCTCAGTGACTTCTTACAACAAACTCTGTGATTTCATAGCTCAACCTGTGACCTCACACAGCCCCCTCTGGGCTGTCACACAGCCCCTTGCTGACATCACAGCTTCTCTGTGCCTCTATGACACAGCCACAGAGGTGCTGCTGTGACACAGCCCCCTCTGGGACATCCCACAGCCCCTGCCAGTGCTGAGCCCCTGTGAGCTCTGGCTGTGCCCTGCTGGTGTCCCTGAGGTGCCCTGGCAGTGGCCCAGCCCTGCTGGGCTGTGCACAGGAGCTGCTCCTGGCCAGAGCTGTCTCTCTGCAGTGCTGCCCTTGCCAGGAGCTGCCTCTGGGCCAGGAGCCCGGCCCAGCTCAGCAGCACAGATACAGCACAAGGACTTTAATGACCCCCTGGGGGCTTTTTTGCATCAGACTCAGTCCCTCAGAGTGTGCCCAAAGAACTTCTCAAGAACTCAAAGTGAGGTTGAAACACTGAAGTTTCTCATACACAAAATAGATCCTTCTGAAGGACACAACTGAGAAAGTGTCCCCAGGTTCCCATTAGAGCAGAACACTGGAGGCAGTGATGACAAGTGGGAACAAGCAAGGCAAAGGTGTCTCTGGTGCTCAGCAAAGCTGGATGTGTTTCAGGAATGCCAAGGGCAAAGGCCTGAGCCCCAGCCCCTGGCCAGGCAGATCCTGTCCCTCCCTCATTGCTCAGGGCTCTTCCCGGGATGGGCACTGGGATGTGGGGATGGGCAATGCCAAGGGCAGGAGCATGGGGTGGCCCCTGCCAGACTGCTGAGCAGGGACAAGGAGGCCATGAGGCCCAAGGGCTGCAAGGGTCACTTGTCCCCTCATGGCCTCAGGCCCAGGGCCAGCAGCCATGGCCCAAGTGCTGCCCAAGTTGCCTGTGTCAGGGCCTTGCAGCTGCTGCCCATCCCTGTGCCCTGTGCAGCCCAGGCTGTCCTACGGTGTCCCTGCCCTGGCCTCTGTCCCTGCAGGCTGTGCTCATCCCCCAGCTGCCCCACCTGGCTGGCTCCTTCCTTTGCTGACAGCTCTGCCTCCTGCCTGCCTCTGCCTGCCCACACAAAGCCTTGGGCCTGATACCAAAAGGGTTAATTCCATTTTTACCCTGCCTGTGAACTTTCAGCACAGGAACAAGGCATGCAGGGGCTGCTTTCCCAGCAAGGACGGTTGGAAGACAAGAGGAAGAGACATCTGGCTCAAGAATGCAGTGATAGAAAACAGAAGGTCTGAATCTGGGATCTTGGGGTTGGTTTTATAATAATGCGTAAACTGTAACGCACGTTTAGCAACACTGTTAGATTTACATGTGGACATAAGGTTAGGACTTATCCCTCCCTAGACCTCAGGCTTGAAGAAATGGTACCCTCTTAAATAGCAAATTAGTGTTAAGGGTTCTTATTCTGATATTTCGGAGATTTGGTGACTGCGAGGCCTCACAGAACCAAGGAGTCAGCTGAGACACTGAGCGCGCTCATAGAACGAAGGGTCCATTGTGACACTGCAGAACCCCATGGAACCAAAATCCATTCTGGCACATTGGGGCCACATTGAACCAATGGCCCATTGTGACACTGTGGCTCCAAGGAGACCATTGTGACCCTGAGAAACCTCTTGGATCCAAGGAGCCATTCTGACACAGCAAGGCCTGTGGAACCAAGGGTCCATTGTGAGACAGAGTAGAAATTTTCCAGGTTCCAGGGTAGAAATCCATTTTGATTTAGGTTAAATGTACATCTTTCAGTTAAGCCTTGGAATTTTAGCTGTTTAGTCTGAGCTCAGAGAAATTGCTTCAAGTGAAGGGCAGAGATAAGGAGGGGGAGACAGGTCAACTTGGCCTAGGAATTCTTTCTGATAACAAAAGAACTAGCACTAAATGTCACGCGGAAGTCTGTAAAATGAATATGTATGAACCTATTGTAAAATTGTATGCATATGTATTTAGGGAGAAAGATAAAAAGGGACCTGAAGATCCCAGAGGTACGCATGCCTTTTGAGGGGAGTAATCCCCGCATGCGTCCAGCGCTGCAATAAACATACCGGCTTTACAACTTTTACAAAGTTGTGGAGTTTTTGATTTTCTCCGCAAAACATTTTGGCGAGCCAGCCAGGAGATTCCGTCTCTGTCCCCGCAGGGCAGGAGGGATGGAGGGACCTCCTAGGCGCGCCCCGGGATCTTCCCGGAGGAGCCCCACTGTCCACTTTGCCTTCTGCGGAGACAGACAAGGACCTGCTGGCGTGCGGAGGATTCGGTATGTATTAAGAGGGCCCCCGGGGGATAGGAAGGCTGAATAAGTCACTCAGAGACGTCTGAGTGCTCAGCCTGTGCCTCCAGCCGATAGGGCGGCTGGGTGGTGGGGAGTTCACTGTCCGATAGAGCGGCCGCTAGCAACCCTGGGGGTGGGTTCGAGTGAACTCGTGTGTGTGTGTGTAGCGTCCGGACACTGTATTGCTGTGTAGTTCATGCGTTGTGTGTGTTTGTAATTGTGTGAGTGTATGGTGTACAAAGGGAGTATATCTACAGTGCGGGAAGGTTTCTACCCGCGACTGAAGGGGCCGAGTGAGGCCTGAGGT
Source organism: Leucosticte australis (assembly GCA_025504685.1). Classification (NCBI taxonomy): domain Eukaryota; kingdom Metazoa; phylum Chordata; class Aves; order Passeriformes; family Fringillidae; genus Leucosticte; species Leucosticte australis. The sequence continues at coordinate 7,200 of JANIJU010000069.1, forward strand.
ACCGGCTGGGGCAGGCTATGGGGCAGGGAGTGCCCTGCGGTGAAGTGGAACAAGTGGAGAAACATTGGTCAAGATGTGTATTGTGTTTAAAGGTAGTGATTTGTGTAGATCGGGTACATTTTAACCGTGAGTATGAGCTCAGGGAGTTCCGCTGCCCTGGTAGTTAGACTTTATCTCTAGAATTTTGCTGTGTGCTGTTATTTTTATTGTGTCCAGAGTGTGTGAAGACCAGAGGAAACTCGTGTGGGTAAATGCTGAACTGTATTGTATGCTGTGTTGTGTTGAGAAAAGTGGGCACTTTGAGAGATATGCCCTTTCCCGGTGAGTTTGTGTGGTAATTTGATGCTCGAATTGTATAGTCGTGTTTGTGGAGATTTTAGGATTTTGTTTGCAACAAATGTAGCATTTTACACAGAAGAACTAGGGTATGGTGATTTATGTTTAACTGTGGTAAAAAGAACTAAAGGAATTCCAAGAATTCCCCCCCACAGCAATTCCAACCCTGACTTGTGAATTTGAGATAAGGGGGGAGAGCAGTGTGTGTCTGTGTTTGTGGGCATATCAAAGTTTTTGCTGTAACAAGCACAGCCTATTGCAAGGCAGTATGAATGAATTTATAAGACTTCAGTTGGTAATATAGTAAGTTTGAACTGAAAACAGTCCGCTGTAGAAGTTAAGTGATAAATGCCGAAGTGATAAACGGAATAGCCTGCAAGCAATCCCTGAGAGCTTTTGGTGCATTGAGAAGCTGGCACCTTGTGTGCAATGCAGAGTTTCTGTGCCTTAAGGCACAGGTTTCTGTGCCTTAAGTGTGAAGTTAAGGTTCCTGATCAAGCCAAGTCAGAACTTGAGATCTTAAAGCTTATGTGTGGAAGATCACATCTAATGCCTGCCACCTGAAAGTCTGTGTGTGTGGGAAAAACTGAGAAAAGACGACACTGTGAGGCTTGGGTAGAAACAAGATAGTATAAAGAGAAAGAGAAAATGAGAACTAACCAGAGCAAAGAGGTTCCTGAACTAGCCCCTTTTGGAGGGGCTCACTGGGAGAAAGCTGCCAGTAGGGGCGGCTCAGAAAAGAAAAGGATTTATAATACCTTATTATAGCTAATGCTGTTTTAAAATAAGAAAGGAAATGAAATAAAGTCCCATATGTTGATGTAGTTTTATTTTAAGAATTCACCCAGAATGGCAGAGTAACTGTGGGTTCAGAGCTCCCTCTGACCTACTGGTGTTAGCTCTTGAAAAAGAAAACAAAGCAAAGAAAAAGCAAATGAAACGTGTTGTTCAGCATGCAGCATAAGATAGCAATGTATGAAGTCAGAGAAAGTTTATCATACTGAAATGCAAAGCGATATTGCAACTCGCAGAATAAGTACTTATAATTTATTAAAGACTCCTCCTAAGGTAAAAGAGGATAAGGAGGACTTCCCCAAAAGGGAAGAGGACTCAGGCTCCAAAGGTATAGCCATTCGCACCCATCCCCCTCCTGGCAGTTCATCCAGAACTAGGAGGTAACAAACCCCTCTTCGAGAGGCAATGAAACCAGAAAAAAGGAAAAGGGTGAAATTTTAGTTGATAAAAGAGCCATATATTCAGTTTTAAATAAAGCTTTAGTACCTGTGGAGAACCATTGTGTTATAGTGTGGGGAACAACTGACCAGTCTGAAAAGGCATACTTTTGCAAATCTTTAAAGTAACATGTGTACTTAGAAGCTTTTGTATATGCCCAATTCTCTAAACATTCTCAAATGGTGGGGAGGGTTACTCTGGAGGCAAATGATATAAAGATGTTAAGCTTAACATTAACAGCCATTGAAATTAAGAAAGAAATTAGTAAAGAGATATTAGAACAAGTATTTTCAGAGGTATAGGCTTCTGCTGTACCAGGGAGGGTGAAGAATGCACCCCCCCCCCATAGTAAAAAAGCTTAAGAAAAGAACACAACCAGTGAGAATTAAGCAGTACTCCCTGAGAAGTAGATAAGGAAGAAATTTCACCTATGATCCTACTTCTAATGTAGCCACTACCTTTGTGCTGACCATACGTAATGCTACTGTTTACATTATTCACCCCATCATTGCATTAAGATTAAATCATGAAAAAACAGTGCTCTACCCTTCAGAACATAGAGTCTGAGCATGAAAAGTGAATGAAAAGTAGCAAACACTAAACTTAGAATCCTACATTACTAGAGAACAGCTGAGATTCATCTGCGAAAGCAATACTATTAATGCCTAAGATGTGTGTCTAGACACTGAACAAAGTATCTGCCACTTTGAAATTCATCCAGTCACTGATCAGAAAACTGTGCTCGTATATATTGGCAAAGGTTGTGTGTGCCTGAGAACTGCGTGTGCTACTGTAGACATTGATAACAATGATGTTATTTTGCCTAGCAGAAATCATTCTAACTTTGGTATTTGTAATTTTGTTAAGACATGGCAAAGCATTGAGAGACACCTATTGTCATAGGGGTCTGCATTAAGTAAAAGAATTTACTTATTTTCTAGGAAAGGGGAGAATGAGACAGAGTAGAAATTTTCCAGGTTCCATGGTAGAAATCCCTTTTGATTTAGGTTAAATGTACATCTTTCAGTTAAGCCTTGGAATTTTAGCTGTTTAGTCTGAGCTCAGAGAAATTGCTTCAAGTGAAGGGCAGAGATAAGGAGGGGGAGACAAGTCAACTTGGCCTAAGAATTCTTTCTGATAACAAAAGAACTAGCACTAAATGTCACGCGGAAGTCTGTAAAATGAATATGTATGAACCTATTGTAAAATTGTATGCATATGTATTTAGGGAGAAAGATAAAAAAGGACCTGAAGATCCCAGAGGTACGCATGCCTTTTGAGGGGAGTAATCCCCGCATGCGTCCAGCGCTGCAATAAACATACCGGCTTTACAACTTTTACAAAGTTGTAGAGTTTTTGATTTTCTCCGCAAAACATTTGCGACACTGCAGAACCTCACGGAACCAAGGTGACTGTGTTCTACTGCGGAACCTCATGGAACAAAGGGTCCATGGTGACACTGCAGAACCAAGGAGACTGCTGTGGGCAGTGGGAAAGCTCATGGAACCAGAAGTCCATTGTGACACAGCAAAGCCTCATGGAACCAAGGGTCTGTTGTTTAACTGTGTGGCCTCATGGAACCATGAGCCATTGTGACACAGCGTGGCCACATGGAGCCAAAGGGCCACTGTGACACTGCAGATCCAAGGAGATCATTGGGACTGAGGAACCTCATGGAGCCAGGAGTCCATTGTTCCACTGTGGGGTCCCGGGGAACCAAGGGGATGACAGTGACTTTGCAGGGTCTCATGGAACAATG
>JANIJU010000070.1:0-13143 GCA_025504685.1 Leucosticte australis
TTACCTACGGCATCCTCACCAGCGTCATCACTTGGGCTGTTGCTGTTTTGGCTTCTGTCCCAGGGGCAGTATTTCAGAAAACTCAGAAGGAAAGTTCTGGCTATACTTGCAGTGCTCATTATCCAAGTGATTCCACAATTAATTGGAAGTACTCTTTTATTTTAAAGATGAACATTCTGGGACTTCTTGTTCCAATGCTCATCATGATTTTCAGTTACTCACAAATTCTAAAAACATTATTGAGATCCAAGAATGAGAAAAAACAGAAGGCGGTCAGACTTATTTTTGTAATCATGATATTTTACTTCATCTTCTGGACACCATTCCATATTTCTTCTTTTTTGCATACATTTCAAAATTCACTTTTCATCCCAAATTGTGAACTTAAAGGTCAACTGGAGAAAGCAATTCAAGTGACAGAAACAATCTCAATGATCCATTGTTGCATCAATCCTGTGATTTATGTATTTGTTGGACAAAAATTTAGGGCTTATCTTTATACCTTTTTCCGAAAGCAAGTCGCACCTTACCTTTGCAAAAAATGTCCAAGTCTGTATCGAGAAAAGTTGGAAAGAGTCAGTTCCACATTCACACAATCCACTGCGGAGCACGACATCTCTACTGGACTGTAAAAATACATCAGAACATTAGATAGTAAATTTTGCATCACTTGCTTTGCCTTAAGGAGTGGCACATCCTTAAGGCATCCGGGCTCACATCAAGATTTAAATAGGATCCAGACAAATATGATCGCGCTTTTTACAAAAATCTATCCACTGAGGTTTATTGAGAGGGGTATACAATATTGAAAATCTAAGGGGTAATAAGATCACAAGATCTTACTGGGACCATTTAACCCAAGAATTTTTCTGTTTTGCTAATAGTGCAGTCATTTTTAAACATAATCCTTTAACAGCTATAACTAAGTTATAGCATTTTGGTTTTTGCTTTTTAATTTTATGTCTGCCAAATCACCATTCAGTTGCTGACTTTTTCCAAAGTGTGGTTTTAATCAGCAACATTGTTATTTTTGTGGGTGCAATTCTTCAAGCAGCTGCATACACCAAGTTTACTGACTGTACAACAAGACAATGATGCACACCTAAAAAGTGTGAGCTGGTTTCTGACAAGTCACATCCCTCCAAGAAAAAAAAAAAAAGAAACAACATGAAACCAATAAAGGCCCTTCAGCAAAGATCTGCAAGACCTGAATGAAAATAACCTTGGTATGTGCAAGGCAAGTTTCCGTATGAGCAAAATATCAGGACTCTCTGAAGGATGTGAGCACAGTACTGAGAACAGGCCTCCCTAGTTCTGGACAGGTAAATCATGTGCAGAAGAAGAGTTGACACAGCAACACGTGACACTGGTGTGTCAGGTTAGGCTCCTGCATGGGAAAAACGTGCTCTTCACACACACAGCAACTCTGACCCTTTGGGATACACTTCTAGGAAGACAGTGGCCTTGGAACTGCAAAATCAGCCACTTCCAGACAAGGCATACCTTCCTGCCTCCCAGGAGGAGTGCCTCTTGCCAGCTGGTGCTTCAATGAGAATTGCATGCTGATTGAAGACTTGAGACCATTGGCCTACTGGTGTACAATGGCCATATATTTTTTCCACCATTGAGAGTTTCCCTGTAAAAGAAAGGAATTCTAGGGACATGGGGTTAGCAAAGAAGAGGAAGAAGGAGCATAGCAGACAATTTCCTACTTCAAACTGTAAAGAAGTGCAGGTGAGCACTCTTTATGCAAGTAAGCTGTCCTTCTGGCTTTTTCCCCATTTCCTTGGAAGGGCACAGCTCATGCGTGCAAGGACTTGCTCATGGAAATCTGGAGGGGCAGGTTCAACTAACCTCCAGCAAGGACACCAGAAGGAATTCCATGCTACTTAAGGTCAGGCATGTGATGTAGATGCCTGAATTAACAGCAAATCTCTTCAAGGTCCCTCAGTGGTCAGTAGAGAATAAGAAGTGCCTGAGCTAGAAGCAGTCATGGGATTTAGTCTCAGGGGAAGATTAATTGTCCAGCTGGGGAAGGAACCTGAAAATGTCAGCCTCTTAATTTGGGTATCAGATGCCTTAATCTAGGTGGTGCAAGTACTCTTCTTCGTCTTGCCTTAAAATGCTTCTTCTTGTTAGCTTTTATCCCATCAGCTATTGTAACCTTGTGAGGTTAACAGCCACAGACAGACTACACAAAAGACCAGAAACTATCCTCACAGTGAACTTCCTGGCTTAAAAGTAATAGTTTTTCTTTCTTTTCTACTTTCTTTACTGAAACAATGTGAAAGCACCTTTATCATTTTAAAGCATAAATTAGGTCCGTGCAATACAAATCTGTAACGGTGATATTTCTACTGCTTTGTTTAATTGTAAATCCTTCTCTTGTTGGAATTAAATTTCTTCCTGTTTTCATGTTAATGCAGTGAAATTAATAAAATCAGTGTCTGGAAATATGTGTATACCCTGTAGCCCATGTTCTCTTCTGTAAGAAAAAGTGCATTGGCTTTGCTCTCAGAGTGGAGATGAGAAAAAGACAAATGGGCACTTGCAATACCACACTGCAAACCAAGCAAACACAGAACTGTCTGCCCAGTCCAGAAGCTTCTGCAGCTGGCACAGCTTTTATCCATTAGCAAACCTGAGAAGAGTGACCTACAATAGCTTTGGAAAAAGTCTGGGGCCACAGATTTTAAATTAGTGAGATTTGGAGAAACAGAGTTGTGTGTGTTATGAATAGGGAAAGAATGGCAATAAAAGAGGGCAATAAAAGAAGTTACTATATTAATATTGGGATAAAACCAGGATCCTCCATAAACTCTCTGCAGCAAATTTTAGATCTCTTTGCACCATATAGAGTGATCCCAGACAAGCAGTTGCCTGTTGTCCCATTTTTATATGTAAGGAAATTAAGCCCTCAAAGTTCAATATGGAAATATGCTCCTGCTTCACCCTACCATTCTCCCTGTTTTATTGTGCCCATTCCTTTTTTTAGCCTATAATCCACACCTCCTTCTCTCCCCTGCACACTCTTCTTATCTATCCACCACCAGATAAGCAAAATTCTATAACCACTCCCCGCTCCTCTTTTTTTTTTTTTTAAATTCTGATTTCAATCTTCTATTTTGTGCTGCAGGAACACAAATAAACTAAACTTAAACATTATGCTATTGTTACGTGCCCAAGCAGGATAATCCTTGATTCTTCATTGCAGCTTTGCACTGTGACATGCCCCTGCATGAGAAGAGAGACTTACAGGTATGAAGCTCCAAAACAAACATCTCTCCTTCCAGTGAAAATTACAGGAGGGGTAAATACAAAGAATATAAGGACAAATTTACATGGTATCTTGTTGCAGTTAATTAGAAACAAAGAAAGTGCCAGGAGAATTACATGACACTGACCAGGTTAAACAGCACAACAGGCAGATACTGCTCATTTTGAAATTTAATTTTGCTGCTGTTTTCAACTGCTGATGCCTACTGCCCTTCACTAGGAAGTGTTTAGTGTGGTCACTGGGGCCTCAGAAGCATTACTCCCTAATAAAGTAATAAAAAAATTTAAGCTAACAGAGGGGAAAAAACCAAACTGGGAAATTCTGGTGCATTTAGAATATCTATAGCAACCAGGCCAGAACAAATGCATGCAATATGCTTTGTACCCATATTTTGGTGACACTTGCCTACTAGGAGCTGTACTTTATTCAAAAAATTGAACTGGAGGATTTAAAAAAAAAAGTTGTAGAAGTTTGTGTCACTGCCAATATGTTCTGTACATCTGGTGACAGCGAGAGCAATCTTGGTTTGAATGTTTGAAATCTGGAATGACTGATGCTGGGAAGGTGGGACCCCAGTACTGAGAGAGAAGAGGGCAGCATTTTTAGAAACACAGGCCAATATGCAAAACTGCACAAACCTCCAAGTGATGCTCAGCTCTCCAGAATTGTCTACAGGGTTGTGCCAGTAGGATACCCATACAACACAACCTATCCTGATACCAGACCTTTTAAATGGAATGCAAACCAAACGGATGGAAGTAAAAGAGCCATCTGGACATACCTTGCAGGGACACTAATATAAGGTATGGACAATTACAGACTATATCTAACCTTCGACTCTTGAAAGTACTTTCTGGTTTCTAGGGGCTGGCGTTGTCCTGAGCATGGATTCTTTGACTTGATGTGCAATAAGCTGATTCACACATGCAGTTGGGATATTTTTTTCTTTTATATCTGGGCAGAGATGGGTGCTTGGTCATAAATCCAAAAGCAAAGCTAACACACCCCCAAAATGCCAGGTGCTCATTCTTATATGCTTTGAACAACAAAAATTCAACATTTTCCACATAGGTACCAACCTAAAGCTGAAGTCCTTGGCTTTGCATTCTCTGATCTCCATTTAAGGGAGTGCACACTTCCTTCACCCTGCATGCCCTTTGAAGAAGAGGGTTTTGTGAGTAAGAGGCAACCATAGTGTATAGGCAGGTATTTAACTCCGTTAATGACTAAGCAAACTTCTTTGGCTTTATCAACAGTTTCATTTTCTTTGTAGCTTGATTTATAGTGTCCTCCTATTCTTACTTCTCAGGTTATAGATTTTGGTTCCTGCACATTTGGTTTTTCTTTATTTTTTCCTAAGTTCTTTAATGTATCCTGTACTATACTTTGGTGAATTTTTACCTCTCTCAAGCTAGCTCATTGCCTTACTGGGATATACTTTCTCATCAAACAGACTCTGTTTGTCCTTTGTGTAACCTAGTTTTCACTGAGAAAAAACTGGTGATTTTCCCAGCCTGCTTGGTAAAAGGTCCAGGAGTTACAGGTACATAGGAGGAGCATATCCAATGCACAAACAAGATAGCCCCAAAACACCAAACTCTAGAGCTAGAATTTATGTACTATTAATTTACCTGAAAAACACCCCAAAGGGTGTGAATTAAAGGCCTATGTAAAAATTAGATTCTGAGAGATTAAATTTTGTGAAATGCATAACTGTGGCCCAAAAGTAAAATCTATTGCATAATGACAACCTTTTATCCACAAATTGGTAGAGCATGCATGACAAACATGGATAGAAATAGTAGAAGGAAGCAATGTTCTCTTCCTTGCTGCATAAGGAAACATTGTTCAGTAAGAGCAGCTTGGAGAAAGCCAAAACAAAAATAATATCATGGCAATAAGAGACAGGATGTGCTACAATGTATAATGACATATGTGACAGATTTACCACGAAGAAACAAACAGCATAAAAATAATAGGTGAAAGAGCTGCCAGCCTTTCTTTGATGTTATTGACAATAAGCACCAATGTGAAGAAATGTTCATCAGCTTTAGAAATGCTTGTGTCTTCCAGAATTTGGTTTTGTTACCTATCTTCTTTTACACCTATGTGTGAAGTATTTTGAGTTTTTTTCTCTAGTCTTTACGATAAAAATCTTAGGGTGTGGTACATTGTGCTTTTCCCCTGTTCTCCTCAAAAGAATGTATCTCACAGATGTTAAGACTGGGTGTGATTGTGATGGTGGCTCAAATGATGAGTCACCAGAACTTGAGAGCCTGAAAGACAAGGCTGATAAGAAAAAAATAGCCTAAGCAATAAAGTAGTTTGAACTGGATGTTTTTATTCAGCCTCTTCAAGACAAAGACATTTGCTACTGATGAAAGAAAATACATGCTAATACTTAGTCTGGACACAGATGTCATGAATAGAACAAGCAACAAGATTAATCTAGTTCATGTTCACTTGTCTTCATTTGACCTCTTCTCCAGATGAAAAGGATCTGTGCTGTAGCAATAGACTTTTAATAAGACTCTTGTGCTCTATCACACTCTGTATACCTAAGAAAGGTATTTGTCATTCTGTTCCAGGATTCCTTCTTCCCCCCAGCTTTTCTTCTTCAGGTGGTGCAAGATTGCAATAACTTGAATGGAAACTGTTAGTTGAAAATTCAAGTTTCTGTACCCATAATTATACTTGATGACACTTGTGCATCTCAGTGGTACATGAGGTTTTGGTACGTGTCCTAGTGTAGCCAGTTCAGTACTGGTGTAAATCTCACATAAATTACAGCATCTCCTCTGGGAGTGCCATACCACTCAGATACTGACTCTTCAGTGTGATGGGCTGACTGCTGTAAAGATGAATCATATAATCAAACATTGGATAGGAGAGACTGACAAATGCAGCTTGGCTTGACACTCAGTGTACATGGCTGTACACTTGTTGAGTGCCTCAACTTGAGCACCACAGATGGGGAATGTAGCTCACTTCCATTCCAGGAATATCTTTATGGAGGGAAGGAGCATCACACCACTAAGCAGGACTCCTACTCATCTTTGAATGAAAACCATGATAGGTAAAATTCAAAGCTATATCAGCCCACTGAATCATTACTTTTTTATTTGAACAATAGCTTCAGTTTCTTGTTAAAATGATAAGATTCAGCTTAGGTAACGAGTCTTAAAATCCACTGGCATTCATGACAAGCAGCAGTGCCCTTTCTCAAAGAAATGCTTGGCAAGGGATTGAGAAAAGCTGAGAAAAATCTGACTTGAAACAATGGATGTGTTGCTTGCATTGTCCATACCTGTGTTCACACACACAAGAAGGAGGCAGCAGAGAAGAGGAGGTGAGAAACCATTAAGATGATCAGTCCCAGATTAGGGTGTTGAAATTTCAGACTGGATGGGACTCCAATTCCTACAGGAAAGGTCTTGTCCTAACAGCATTGATGAACAGCACATCACCCAATACCCCACAAAGAGAACAAGGGGATTGGGCTTACCTACAGCCTCATGCAAGACCTGACCAAATCTGGCCTCCTAGCAGCTCTGCATATCTGCAGCTGGGGTAGAGCTAATTGTAGATATCCTGCAGGTGCTGGCAATAAAGCCACACAAGCCAGTACTTGGGCTGCCAAGTGCCACAGCAATTCACACTCTCTCTGGGGATTTTCTCATCCAGCTGTAAGATGCAGCTGGTGAGCAGACCAAGTGCATTCCCCTTATTCAGCTGTTACAACCGTGAGTGGCAGAGGCCCTCTGTTGGTGTGCAATACTCTTCATCAGTAAATAACAAGCCACACTGTGCTTGCTGACCAGACTGAGCTATGGGATCTAAAAGCTATAATCAACAAAATCAAACACATTAATAAAGCCAATGAATCTGTGAGAACAAGGGACTATTTCTGAAGACCACCCTACCACAGTTCTTAGTTTAAAGCAGTAGTGGTAGTTGTTCTTGCTACTGTTAGTCAAAATGCTGTAGGCAAGTTTTGCAGGAGCATATTTTAGAATTAAAAAGCTTGATGAAAAACAGGCAAGTCCAGCAACAGGTTTGAGACTGTTTCCCCTGCTCCTGTAGTGTGAAATTATGAAAGGGTTTAGTCTCCAGTGGGTTTAGTAACATGTAACATACAGCAATCAATGCAGTCTTCAAGAAGAGATACTTAAAATATCTATTAATTTTAGTATGTAGATTGTTTAGAAATTATATATTGAAAAAGTAATTTGACACAATACCTTGCTTCAGAATTATAAGCATTCAGTATGAAAGCAGAGTTTTTTTATCCAGGAAAGTTAGGCAGTAATTGGGAACTTGTCTTAAGTGTAGTAGAAACAGTATTAGAAGCAGCTATTTCCACTGACTGTGTAGGGAGTCTAATATAGTCAGTCCATCAAGCATGGTGGGGTGAACATACCCTTAGAATACCCTTCAGGAGCCTTTAATTTTGATCCTGAGCCTTTAAAGAGCTCACTGGAACAACTGATTAGGAAAGGAAGAGAAAAATTCATTTGTACTATGGAATAAAGATTAGTCCCTCATGTAAAGAAGGGTTGACAAGGAAGGAGAGTGAGCTTTTCACTCTTTACTGTCTCCCCACAGACCTGAGGGATAACTCAGAAATTGTGATTCCCTTGACTTCTGTTAAGGAATGGCAGCATCCAATGAAAGACATCATTGTGCTTTTGTTTTAAAATCTTTTATGGATACCAAGGAGTAAGTGCAGAAAAGCATCCCTTTAGTGCCTTCACTGATGGGATGAAGTCCTCCAGAACCCTACCAAGAGATGTCACCGTGAGGCAGGGGGTGGTACTTCACCAGGTATCTTCTCAGGGGTTCTCTCTAAGGGGTTCTCTGGCATTTGGTCAGCCACCATTCCCTTTCTTGCTTTCTGTATTTTTCCTACCTCCTTTGTCATTTCTTTGATGTCTAGGAAGGATCTAGAAATCTGCTCACAGTGCAGCTTCAGTTTAAAAGTCAGAGAAATCAGCTATGAGAAAGGAAATTGATAAGAGATCAGATTTTATCAGGCTTTTCTAAAGCTTAATTCCAAAACATTAGTAACAGTGATGTTACTTTTAAAAGATCAGACTTTAGTTCTTAGTTCTTAGATCAGACTTTAGCTTTAGCTCACTACACAGACTAAGTCATAGTTTTATGAGAGGGATTAAAAAATAAAGTTGAGAAGACAAGGTGAAAGAAAAATAGGATTGATACACTATCCTGAAATATAAGACTGCAACTCAGAGCAAGACAACAGAAAGTGCAGGTAATTCTGAATAGAAGCAAAAATTTTATTCAAAAGGCTTCACAATTTCTTAAAGGGCAGAAAAACATAAAGGAATGTAATGACTTAAAAATGTAAAGGGATGTAAACTGTTCTTGATTCAAACAGTTTAGCTAAAAGAAAAAGATAAAATAATTATATAAACCCTTTTTCTAAAACTATAGTGCTGGGTTGTGAAACTTCAACTCCTAGGAGGATCCGCTAGAATTTCAACATATCTGCACGTCTCAAGAGTTAGAAAAGTAACATCTGATGACCCATTTTTAGAAAAAGGAGAACCAGAGAACTGCTCCTTCATTTTTTTTTTAAATGAGAATAGATTTTTTTTGCTTGGAGTTTTCAAACTGATACATCCTTCTTCACACAGGAAGACGTGTTTTTGACCTTCTTTTTTGTGACGGACAAGTCATTTTAGCATTACTCATGTTGTAATAATACAAGACATCACCTGCACGATAAGATACATGGTAAGTCATCTTTGCCTCTTTAATTTTTTTTACATTTAGTAGCTACATAGGTAGCATGATGTCTGAAGTGAAACATACTAGTGGAATCCTGCCAGTGTACTAATCTTTAAAAATCACCCTGGCAAAATGCATAATATTTGTTAAATGGAATACACTAGTTTTAAAGGACAAAATCATTGAGCAGAGCATCCAGATAGGGAAAGAAATAAATCTCTAGTGATTTATCTGAGTAAGAAACATAACGCAGTATGCCTCCCTGATTTTGTCTCCAAAAATGATGTGCAATGATGGAAATACAGATTTTAAAACTGTAACTTCAAAACAGTTGCTTGAATGTTGAGCTATTTAAGAGTATTTATGCTTCTCACAGGATGACTACAGAAAAACTAGTGTTGTATTTCAGACACTGACTGATTGGATCCTGTTTACATGCAGGACTTTACACTTAGCACTTTACCTCCATTTGCCACAGCCTTAAAATTATTACCATTTTATGGGACTATGCAAATGAACTGAAACTCACTTTAATAAAATCTTTGCCTCTTAAAACACAGAAAGCTGTGACCTGAAACTCAGCATGAAACAGGGACACGAGTTTACTCATCTTTTCTATGGTGAGCCTTTCTTTTAAAAAATTCATGACTGCTAATCTTCTCAAACAGAGAAACAAAATTTCTATAGAAGATTGCAGGTTTCTGGAAATATTGCATTTATCTAAGCTGTACTCAAAATTATATAGAAATTTTTTTAAAATATCATTTCTTCAGAGATCTTTGTTGACTACCTTTCAGGGTTTTTTAATGATCAGGAAATATAAGCCCAGTCAGATCCCTCTAGTTAGGTGAACAACCTACTCTAGTTAGTGAACTGATTAATCCGGTGAAATGTTCCAACCAGCAGCCAACAGTGTCTCCTAAAACATGAAGATTATAGGCTAAAGCACGAACCTGCTTATAGTTTTTTTTTTCTGGATTCCAAATTAGTATTTTTAGTCTCCATTGCCAGCACGTGCTGGATACTATACTCAATTCAGAGTAGTAAATACTTTTGCAGAGAGACTTGTGAAGCAAAGGCTGGGCTAGAGGAATGGGGCTTGGCTAGCAGAAGCAACTGCTCAAAGGGGAAGCCATAACTTTAGCATGCAAAAAGGGTTGTAAGGAAAAAGACAAGATGCAGGGAAGATTTGGTAGTCATTCCAGGAAGGCAGAGGAAAAAGAGAGAAGGCAATGAGATAGCAGTTAACTGGAAGAAAAGTCTGTCACAAAAAGAATTATCACAGTAATATCAAGGCAGCATATTGCTATGAATCCTATCAATCACCTACTCATAAAAACCCACTGTCTGTTTATGACTTAGTTGTTTTTTATACCCATATTTATGCATGACCATCCCACAGGTGCAAAATGAGCAAGACAGGGAGTGCTGGGTCTGGCACTCATCCCATAATCCCAGCATACAGCATGGCTGACTTACACATTGTAAATGAGGGTACTCAGCTATGTGCAGGGATGTACTGTCAGGGCATGCAACATGGATCTAGCAAGTCTAGCTGAAGGAAATCTTAAATATTTACTTGGGTAATGCCCAAGTCTCATCATGTTTTGAATGAAAGAATTTAATGTTTTAGACCAAACTCTTTTTTTTTTTTTTAAGTGTTGCTGAAAGAACTTAAGAAATATAAACCCTTAGCTGCTTTAAAATCAAGATATTTATTGACAACAGACAGAGCCACAGCCACTTCCTTTACCAACAAAACCATAACTGCTGCATTGTGATAACTACATAGTATGACTATGGAAAAAACTGTTTCACAGAGATTGCCAGAGTTTCCTAAAAGACAATCTTTGAGGAGGTTGACAGCACTTATTTGCCATCAAGAAATTGTATCTGGGCAAAGCTGAGACCCAGAAAATTACAATTTGCTAATATTCTCTTACTCCTCATTCTCCAAAAGAAAACTTTACACCTTACTCAACATATCAAAGTAATGTCTGAACATGGATGTTGTTCTTATTATTCTTGGGAGCAGAGCTGGTAGCCAGACTCAAAAACCTGTGGAAAGAGCATAAAAACCTTTTGCAAAAGCAGCATTTATTTTTGCACAAGGTGCAGATTTTGCTCCAACAAAACTTCCTCTTTTGGAGCAGATGCATATCTGCACCGTGCAGCATAGGAATCTCCACCAGAAGCTGGCAGCAGAACCTCATTTTTAAGGTCACAGACCTAGCAAATAGCCCCTTCCCCAAGACTTCAGCTTAGGTTTAGCTAAGTCAACTACTTTGACACAGATTAAAGACACTGGCATTTTAAGCAATTTGTTTTTACAGCAGTAAATAGTCTATTCTCCTGAGAGGTTTTAGGCACAAAGAGATGCTTTAGGGATTTAACAAGCTCTAAGTCAGAATGGAGCACTATGATCTTGTACCAAAAAGCAGAGCAGGGGCCTGTCTCAGTCACTCCAGCCATGGGCTGAGTTTCTTCAGTGACATTTTGACTTGCAGAACTCAAGTGCAGACAGAATGAGATGGTGGTGGTTTTGAGACTGTGGTCTCTGCAAAAGATGCCTGCAATCACACAGGGCAGAGCACACCACTGAAAAAAGTGCAATCAGGAAAGGAGAGAACACTGGTGCATGACATGAGTGTTCAGGGATCACACAGCAAACTGGGCCAGACGCACTGCCTGAACTCTTCTGTATCGGACACTGTTGCCTTTGCCTAAGAAGAGGCATGACATTTCCAGGAACAGGCTGATTTCAAAACTAACACCACGCCATGGGCAGCCACCTGTCTGTCATCAAGTGTCTGATCAAAGCAGTTGTGATGGCACAGGAGACAGAGCAGCCCCTTAAACAGACAGCAAGTAGCTCTCTCTGAGTGGCTACCAAAGGCGTTGATTGCATTTCCTCACTAAGTGACCAGGGAGCACTTTTGGTCCTTCTGACACTTCACAAAATCCTCTGCCCAGCTTCTCATGGGACACACAGGAGTTCTTCTGTGTTCTCTGGGGGTCTGTGAGAAGACAGTTGTCCTGAGCTTTTCACAGATCAAGTTAAACAAATCTATGCTTCTGCATCTGGCTCACAGTGCTACCAGGGACTTGGGAAAAGGGGAGGCTTTGGCAGCTGGGGAGTCTGACATCACAGTCACAGCCTTTCAGCCTTTCTCTGCTCCCAGTGTGTAGCAGAATTTGCCTGATGGCTTTCACAGCTCTGCTGCACACTCGCCTCCCAGGCCCTGAATCCTAGCAAGGGAAGGTCAGTCCGCCATATAGTGCTTAAATCAAGAATAGCCATGGCTCAGATTCAATCCACCATTCCTCTGTTTCTGGTTTAGCCGGGCAGCTGATGATCTCTGCTGAGAAGGAAAAATACACATGACAATGTACATGTGGGAATTGACACACTACACACTTCCAACATGAAGCAGTGTGACTGCACAGCTGTATGGATGAGTTTCCTGGGAGCTCTGCAATTTCATTCTCTTGACATGGTAATGCTTGTGTGCTCATCAGCAGACCTCATTTCAGATCAGAACATCAGCATATTTCATTCTCTTCACTCCTAACTTGGAGATTCCCCTAGTTTAATGTCTTTTTTGTTCTCATTTCCAGACCAATACACCATGGCAAATGAAACCACAGACTACACCGACTGGCCAGTGACAACAGAATTTGACTACAGTGATTCCACGCCTTGCCCTGCAACTGAGGAAAAGCACTTTGCAGCAAAATTTTTGCCACCTCTTTATTCTTTAGTGGTGATATTTGGCCTGACAGGCAACATGCTTGTGGTCCTTATCCTGGTAAAATACAAGAGGCTGAAGAGTATGACTGACATCTACCTGCTCAACTTGGCAATTTCTGATCTGCTCTTTGTATTTTCCCTCCCTTTTTGGGCTTATTACGCAGTTCACGACTGGATTTTTGGGGAGGCGCTCTGTCGAATTCTGTCAGGTGTCTACCTCCTTGGCTTCTACAGTGGCATCTTCTTCATAATCCTGCTGACCCTGGACAGGTACCTGGCCATAGTGCACGCGGTGTTTGCTTTGAAAGCCAGGACAGTTACCTACGGCATCCTCACCAGCGTCATCACTTGGGCTGTTGCTGTT
>JANIJU010000070.1:13243-27142 GCA_025504685.1 Leucosticte australis
AACAGCAACAGCCCAAGTGATGACGCTGGTGAGGATGCCGTAGGTAACTGTCCTGGCTTTCAAAGCAAACACCGCGTGCACTATGGCCAGGTACCTGTCCAGGGTCAGCAGGATTATGAAGAAGATGCCACTGTAGAAGCCAAGGAGGTAGACACCTGACAGAATTCGACAGAGCGCCTCCCCAAAAATCCAGTCGTGAACTGCGTAATAAGCCCAAAAAGGGAGGGAAAATACAAAGAGCAGATCAGAAATTGCCAAGTTGAGCAGGTAGATGTCAGTCATACTCTTCAGCCTCTTGTATTTTACCAGGATAAGGACCACAAGCATGTTGCCTGTCAGGCCAAATATCACCACTAAAGAATAAAGAGGTGGCAAAAATTTTGCTGCAAAGTGCTTTTCCTCAGTTCCCAGGCATGGTGTCGAATCGCCGTAATCAAATTCTGTTGTCACTGGCCAGTCGGTGTAGTCTGTGGTTTCATTTGCCATGGTGTATTGGTCTGGAAATGAGAACAAAAAAGACATTAAACTAGGGGAATCTCCAAGTTAGGAGTGAAGAGAATGAAATATGCTGATGTTCTGATCTGAAATGAGGTCTGCTGATGAGCACACAAGCATTACCATGTCAAGGTGTGAAAGAGAATGAAATTGCAGAGCTCCCAGGAAATCCATCCATACATCTGGGAAGTCACACTGGTGCATATTGGAAGTAAGTGTGTCATTTCCCACATGTACATTGTCATGTGCATTTTTCCTTCTCATCAGAGCCTGCCAGTTGCCTGACCCAGGGGGAGAGGATGGATGAATTTAATGAGTTGTGGGTAGTTTGGGGCTCTTGTGCTTGTCAGTGGCTTTCCAGAGGAGTGTAGAAAGCCAGGAAGGCAGCCTCAGGAGAGTACTGTGCCTGGCATGCAGAACATAGTTTTACTTCTCCTTGGGATCTGGCCACCTGCTCATCGTGCTGCTCCATCCTGTAGCCCTTACCCACGGAGGACCAGGAACTGGTCAGGTGTAAATGGTGTCTGCAAAGGCACTCTGAAATGGGTGAAAAACAGCTGACTTCAAGCACTTCTTCAGGTTGCTTCAAGTGACATTCTAGGAGCCTTAATGCCTATGGGAATTAGGACAGTACTAAACATACCTACCTGTGCTATTGTGGGTGTTGAAGAGTGGAAAGTTGGCAGTGTTGGCAGTATTAAAATGGCAAACCCTAGGTCTTTTACAGAGCCTAGGGCAGGTGTAGGCAGTGGAACTGTGCTGGTTTCAGATAGCTCTGGAATGAAATTGCTGCATGTTCCTGTAGAGAGAACAGACAGACAAAGACCTTAGCAAATGATGCAAAAGAGTTGCTGTTGGAGTGGCCTCTAATACCTGTTTCTGTTGTGGCATCTTCCTGTTAGCTGAAAGGCTTCTCCACTGCTGTTTGGGGATGTAAGGAGTTTTGCTTCCTTGTTTCAGTAGTTGTTTACAGCCCTTACCCAGGAGCTGCAAAGTTCAGATTGGTAGAGTGTCTTGGAGGGGGCACAAAGGCAAAAGGCAGCGATACGGCCGTAGCTAAGAGTGTGCACTACAGTTCTTCATGTGATGTTGTTCTTCACCCTTTGTCAGTCAGTGTTTCCAGTAAGGCAACAATGAGGAAGTGCAAGGGTTGTGCAAACCCTCTGTCCCTTATGTTTTGGTTTAGGGATGGTTGGAGGGACTGGACATCCCCTGCAAGAATGGGTCTGGGTGTTAGCCCGCCCAGCTGCCAAAGCCTTGCCTTTTCCCAAGTCCCTGGTAGCACTGTGAGCCAGATGCAGAAGCATAGATTTGTTTAACTTGATCTGTGAAAAGCTCAGGACAACTGTCTTCTCACAGACCCCCAGAGAACACAGAAGAACTCCTGTGTGTCCCATGAGAAGCTGGGCAGAGGATTTTGTGAAGTGTCAGAAGGACCAAAAGTGCTCCCTGGTCACTTAGTGAGGAAATGCAATCAACGCCTTTGGTAGCCAATCAGAGAGAGCTACTTGCTGTCTGCTTAAGGGGCTGCTCTGTCTTCCTGTGCCATCACAACTGCTTTGATCAGACACTTGATGACAGACAGGTGGCTGCCCATGGCGTGGTGTTAGTTTTGAAATCAGCCTGTTCCTGGAAATGTCATGCCTCTTCTTAGGCAAAGGCAACAGTGTCCGATACAGAAGAGTTCAGGCAGTGCGTCTGGCCCAGGTTGATGTGTGATCCCTGAACACTCATGTCATGCACCAGTGTTTTCTCCTTTCCTGATTGCACTTTTTTCAGTGGTGTGCTCTGCCCTGTGTGATTGCAGGCATCTTTTGCAGAGACCACAGTCTCAAAACCACCACCATCTCATTCTGTCTGCACTTGAGTTCTGCAAGTCAAAATGTCACTGAAGAAACTCAGCCCATGGCTGGAGTGACTGAGACAGGCCCCTGCTCTGCTTTTTGGTACAAGATCATAGTGCTCCATTCTGACTTAGAGCTTGTTAAATCCCTAAAGCATCTCTTTGTGCCTAAAACCTCTCAGGAGAATAGACTATTTACTGCTGTAAAAACAAATTGCTTAAAATGCCAGTGTCTTTAATCTGTGTCAAAGTAGTTGACTTAGCTAAACCTAAGCTGAAGTCTTGGGGAAGGGGCTATTTGCTAGGTCTGTGACCTTAAAAATGAGGTTCTGCTGCCAGCTTCTGGTGGAGATTCCTATGCTGCACGGTGCAGATATGCATCTGCTCCAAAAGAGGAAGTTTTGTTGGAGCAAAATCTGCACCTTGTGCAAAAATAAATGCTGCTTTTGCAAAAGGTTTTTATGCTCTTTCCCCAGATTTTTGAGTCTGGCTACCAGCTCTGCTCCCAAGAATAATAAGAACAACATCCATGTTCAGACATTACTTTGATATGTTGAGTAAGGTGTAAAGTTTTCTTTTGGAGAATGAGGAGTAAGAGAATATTAGCAAATTGTAATTTTCTGGGTCTCAGCTTTGCCCAGATACAATTTCTTGATGGCAAATAAGTGCTGTCAACCTCCTCAAAGATTGTCTTTTAGGAAACTCTGGCAATCTCTGTGAAACAGTTTTTTCCATAGTCATACTATGTAGTTATCACAATGCAGCAGTTATGGTTTTGTTGGTAAAGGAAGTGGCTGTGGCTCTGTCTGTTGTCAATAAATATCTTGATTTTAAAGCAGCTAAGGGTTTATATTTCTTAAGTTCTTTCAGCAACACTTAAAAAAAAAAAAGAGTTTGGTCTAAAACATTAAATTCTTTCATTCAAAACATGATGAGACTTGGGCATTACCCAAGTAAATATTTAAGATTTCCTTCAGCTAGACTTGCTAGATCCATGTTGCATGCCCTGACAGTACATCCCTGCACATAGCTGAGTACCCTCATTTACAATGTGTAAGTCAGCCATGCTGTATGCTGAGATTATGGGATGAGTGCCAGACCCAGCACTCCCTGTCTTGCTCATTTTGCACCTGTGGGATGGTCATGCATAAATATGGGTATAAAAAACAACTAAGTCATAAACAGACAGTGGGTTTTTATGAGTAGGTGATTGATAGGATTCATAGCAATATGCTGCCTTGATATTACTGTGATAATTCTTTTTGTGACAGACTTTTCTTCCAGTTAACTGCTATCTCATTGCCTTCTCTCTTTTTCCTCTGCCTTCCTGGAATGACTACCAAATCTTCCCTGCATCTTGTCTTTTTCCTTACAACCCTTTTTGCATGCTAAAGTTATGGCTTCCCCTTTGAGCAGTTGCTTCTGCTAGCCAAGCCCCATTCCTCTAGCCCAGCCTTTGCTTCACAAGTCTCTCTGCAAAAGTATTTACTACTCTGAATTGAGTATAGTATCCAGCACGTGCTGGCAATGGAGACTAAAAATACTAATTTGGAATCCAGAAAAAAAAACTATAAGCAGGTTCGTGCTTTAGCCTATAATCTTCATGTTTTAGGAGACACTGTTGGCTGCTGGTTGGAACATTTCACCGGATTAATCAGTTCACTAACTAGAGTAGGTTGTTCACCTAACTAGAGGGATCTGACTGGGCTTATATTTCCTGATCATTAAAAAACCCTGAAAGGTAGTCAACAAAGATCTCTGAAGAAATGATATTTTAAAAAAATTTCTATATAATTTTGAGTACAGCTTAGATAAATGCAATATTTCCAGAAACCTGCAATCTTCTATAGAAATTTTGTTTCTCTGTTTGAGAAGATTAGCAGTCATGAATTTTTTAAAAGAAAGGCTCACCATAGAAAAGATGAGTAAACTCGTGTCCCTGTTTCATGCTGAGTTTCAGGTCACAGCTTTCTGTGTTTTAAGAGGCAAAGATTTTATTAAAGTGAGTTTCAGTTCATTTGCATAGTCCCATAAAATGGTAATAATTTTAAGGCTGTGGCAAATGGAGGTAAAGTGCTAAGTGTAAAGTCCTGCATGTAAACAGGATCCAATCAGTCAGTGTCTGAAATACAACACTAGTTTTTCTGTAGTCATCCTGTGAGAAGCATAAATACTCTTAAATAGCTCAACATTCAAGCAACTGTTTTGAAGTTACAGTTTTAAAATCTGTATTTCCATCATTGCACATCATTTTTGGAGACAAAATCAGGGAGGCATACTGCGTTATGTTTCTTACTCAGATAAATCACTAGAGATTTATTTCTTTCCCTATCTGGATGCTCTGCTCAATGATTTTGTCCTTTAAAACTAGTGTATTCCATTTAACAAATATTATGCATTTTGCCAGGGTGATTTTTAAAGATTAGTACACTGGCAGGATTCCACTAGTATGTTTCACTTCAGACATCATACTACCTATGTAGCTACTAAATGTAAAAAAAAATTAAAGAGGCAAAGATGACTTACCATGTATCTTATCGTGCAGGTGATGTCTTGTATTATTACAACATGAGTAATGCTAAAATGACTTGTCCGTCACAAAAAAGAAGGTCAAAAACACGTCTTCCTGTGTGAAGAAGGATGTATCAGTTTGAAAACTTCAAGCAAAAAAAATCTATTCTGATTTTAAAAAAAAATGAAGGAGCAGTTCTCTGGTTCTCCTTTTTCTAAAAATGGGTCATCAGATGTTACTTTTCTAACTCTTGAGACGTGCAGATATGTTGAAATTCTAGCGGATCCTCCTAGGAGTTGAAGTTTCACAACCCAGCACTATAGTTTTAGAAAAAGGGTTTATATAATTATTTTATCTTTTTCTTTTAGCTAACCTGTTTGAATCAAGAACAGTTTACATCCCTTTACATTTTTAAGTCATTACATTCCTTTATGTTTTTCTGCCCTTTAAGAAATTGTGAAGCCTTTTGAATAAAATTTTTGCTTCTATTCAGAATTACCTGCACTTTCTGTTGTCTTGCTCTGAGTTGCAGTCTTATATTTCAGGATAGTGTATCAATCCTATTTTTCTTTCACCTTGTCTTCTCAACTTTATTTTTTAATCCCTCTCATAAAACTATGACTTAGTCTGTGTAGTGAGCTAAAGCTAAAGTCTGATCTAAGAACTAAGAACTAAAGTCTGGTCTTTTAAAAGTAACATCACTGTTACTAATGTTTTGGAATTAAGCTTTAGAAAAGCCTGATAAAATCTGATCTCTTATCAATTTCCTTTCTCATAGCTGATTTCTCTGACTTTTAAACTGAAGCTGCACTGTGAGCAGATTTCTAGATCCTTCCTAGACATCAAAGAAATGACAAAGGAGGTAGGAAAAATACAGAAAGCAAGAAAGGGAATGGTGGCTGACCAAATGCCAGAGAACCCCTTAGAGAGAACCCCTGAGAAGATACCTGGTGAAGTACCACCCCCTGCCTCACGGTGACATCTCTTGGTAGGGTTCTGGAGGACTTCATCCCATCAGTGAAGGCACTAAAGGGATGCTTTTCTGCACTTACTCCTTGGTATCCATAAAAGATTTTAAAACAAAAGCACAATGATGTCTTTCATTGGATGCTGCCATTCCTTAACAGAAGTCAAGGGAATCACAATTTCTGAGTTATCCCTCAGGTCTGTGGGGAGACAGTAAAGAGTGAAAAGCTCACTCTCCTTCCTTGTCAACCCTTCTTTACATGAGGGACTAATCTTTATTCCATAGTACAAATGAATTTTTCTCTTCCTTTCCTAATCAGTTGTTCCAGTGAGCTCTTTAAAGGCTCAGGATCAAAATTAAAGGCTCCTGAAGGGTATTCTAAGGGTATGTTCACCCCACCATGCTTGATGGACTGACTATATTAGACTCCCTACACAGTCAGTGGAAATAGCTGCTTCTAATACTGTTTCTACTACACTTAAGACAAGTTCCCAATTACTGCCTAACTTTCCTGGATAAAAAAACTCTGCTTTCATACTGAATGCTTATAATTCTGAAGCAAGGTATTGTGTCAAATTACTTTTTCAATATATAATTTCTAAACAATCTACATACTAAAATTAATAGATATTTTAAGTATCTCTTCTTGAAGACTGCATTGATTGCTGTATGTTACATGTTACTAAACCCACTGGAGACTAAACCCTTTCATAATTTCACACTACAGGAGCAGGGGAAACAGTCTCAAACCTGTTGCTGGACTTGCCTGTTTTTCATCAAGCTTTTTAATTCTAAAATATGCTCCTGCAAAACTTGCCTACAGCATTTTGACTAACAGTAGCAAGAACAACTACCACTACTGCTTTAAACTAAGAACTGTGGTAGGGTGGTCTTCAGAAATAGTCCCTTGTTCTCACAGATTCATTGGCTTTATTAATGTGTTTGATTTTGTTGATTATAGCTTTTAGATCCCATAGCTCAGTCTGGTCAGCAAGCACAGTGTGGCGTGTTATTTACTGATGAAGAGTATTGCACACCAACAGAGGGCCTCTGCCACTCACGGTTGTAACAGCTGAATAAGGGGAATGCACTTGGTCTGCTCACCAGCTGCATCTTACAGCTGGATGAGAAAATCCCCAGAGAGAGTGTGAATTGCTGTGGCACTTGGCAGCCCAAGTACTGGCTTGTGTGGCTTTATTGCCAGCACCTGCAGGATATCTACAATTAGCTCTACCCCAGCTGCAGATATGCAGAGCTGCTAGGAGGCCAGATTTGGTCAGGTCTTGCATGAGGCTGTAGGTAAGCCCAATCCCCTTGTTCTCTTTGTGGGGTATTGGGTGATGTGCTGTTCATCAATGCTGTTAGGACAAGACCTTTCCTGTAGGAATTGGAGTCCCATCCAGTCTGAAATTTCAACACCCTAATCTGGGACTGATCATCTTAATGGTTTCTCACCTCCTCTTCTCTGCTGCCTCCTTCTTGTGTGTGTGAACACAGGTATGGACAATGCAAGCAACACATCCATTGTTTCAAGTCAGATTTTTCTCAGCTTTTCTCAATCCCTTGCCAAGCATTTCTTTGAGAAAGGGCACTGCTGCTTGTCATGAATGCCAGTGGATTTTAAGACTCGTTACCTAAGCTGAATCTTATCATTTTAACGAGAAACTGAAGCTATTGTTCAAATAAAAAAGTAATGATTCAGTGGGCTGATATAGCTTTGAATTTTACCTATCATGGTTTTCATTCAAAGATGAGTAGGAGTCCTGCTTAGTGGTGTGATGCTCCTTCCCTCCATAAAGATATTCCTGGAATGGAAGTGAGCTACATTCCCCATCTGTGGTGCTCAAGTTGAGGCACTCAACAAGTGTACAGCCATGTACACTGAGTGTCAAGCCAAGCTGCATTTGTCAGTCTCTCCTATCCAATGTTTGATTATATGATTCATCTTTACAGCAGTCAGCCCATCACACTGAAGAGTCAGTATCTGAGTGGTATGGCACTCCCAGAGGAGATGCTGTAATTTATGTGAGATTTACACCAGTACTGAACTGGCTACACTAGGACACGTACCAAAACCTCATGTACCACTGAGATGCACAAGTGTCATCAAGTATAATTATGGGTACAGAAACTTGAATTTTCAACTAACAGTTTCCATTCAAGTTATTGCAATCTTGCACCACCTGAAGAAGAAAAGCTGGGGGGAAGAAGGAATCCTGGAACAGAATGACAAATACCTTTCTTAGGTATACAGAGTGTGTTAGAGCACAAGAGTCTTATTAAAAGTCTATTGCTACAGCACAGATCCTTTTCATCTGGAGAAGAGGTCAAATGAAGACAAGTGAACATGAACTAGATTAATCTTGTTGCTTGTTCTATTCATGACATCTGTGTCCAGACTAAGTATTAGCATGTATTTTCTTTCATCAGTAGCAAATGTCTTTGTCTTGAAGAGGCTGAATAAAAACATCCAGTTCAAACTACTTTATTGCTTAGGCTATTTTTTTCTTATCAGCCTTGTCTTTCAGGCTCTCAAGTTCTGGTGACTCATCATTTGAGCCACCATCACAATCACACCCAGTCTTAACATCTGTGAGATACATTCTTTTGAGGAGAACAGGGGAAAAGCACAATGTACCACACCCTAAGATTTTTATCGTAAAGACTAGAGAAAAAAACTCAAAATACTTCACACATAGGTGTAAAAGAAGATAGGTAACAAAACCAAATTCTGGAAGACACAAGCATTTCTAAAGCTGATGAACATTTCTTCACATTGCTGCTTATTGTCAATAACATCAAAGAAAGGCTGGCAGCTCTTTCACCTATTATTTTTATGCTGTTTGTTTCTTCGTGGTAAATCTGTCACATATGTCATTATACATTGTAGCACATCCTGTCTCTTATTGCCATGATATTATTTTTGTTTTGGCTTTCTCCAAGCTGCTCTTACTGAACAATGTTTCCTTATGCAGCAAGGAAGAGAACATTGCTTCCTTCTACTATTTCTATCCATGTTTGTCATGCATGCTCTACCAATTTGTGGATAAAAGGTTGTCATTATGCAATAGATTTTACTTTTGGGCCACAGTTATGCATTTCACAAAATTTAATCTCTCAGAATCTAATTTTTACATAGGCCTTTAATTCACACCCTTTGGGGTGTTTTTCAGGTAAATTAATAGTACATAAATTCTAGCTCTAGAGTTTGGTGTTTTGGGGCTATCTTGTTTGTGCATTGGATATGCTCCTCCTGTGTACCTGTAACTCCTGGACCTTTTACCAAGCAGGCTGGGAAAATCACCAGTTTTTTCTCAGTGAAAACTAGGTTACACAAAGGACAAACAGAGTCTGTTTGATGAGAAAGTATATCCCAGTAAGGCAATGAGCTAGCTTGAGAGAGGTAAAAATTCACCAAAGTATAGTACAGGATACATTAAAGAACTTAGGAAAAAATAAGGAAAAACCAAATGTGCAGGAACCAAAATCTATAACCTGAGAAGTAAGAATAGGAGGACACTATAAATCAAGCTACAAAGAAAATGAAACTGTTGATAAAGCCAAAGAAGTTTGCTTAGTCATTAACGGAGTTAAATACCTGCCTATACACTATGGTTGCCTCTTACTCACAAAACCCTCTTCTTCAAAGGGCATGCAGGGTGAAGGAAGTGTGCACTCCCTTAAATGGAGATCAGAGAATGCAAAGCCAAGACTTCAGCTTTAGGTTGGTACCTATGTGGAAAATGTTGAATTTTTGTTGTTCAAAGCATATAAGAATGAGCACCTGGCATTTTGGGGGTGTGTTAGCTTTGCTTTTGGATTTATGACCAAGCACCCATCTCTGCCCAGATATAAAAGAAAAAAATATCCCAACTGCATGTGTGAATCAGCTTATTGCACATCAAGTCAAAGAATCCATGCTCAGGACAACGCCAGCCCCTAGAAACCAGAAAGTACTTTCAAGAGTCGAAGGTTAGATATAGTCTGTAATTGTCCATACCTTATATTAGTGTCCCTGCAAGGTATGTCCAGATGGCTCTTTTACTTCCATCCGTTTGGTTTGCATTCCATTTAAAAGGTCTGGTATCAGGATAGGTTGTGTTGTATGGGTATCCTACTGGCACAACCCTGTAGACAATTCTGGAGAGCTGAGCATCACTTGGAGGTTTGTGCAGTTTTGCATATTGGCCTGTGTTTCTAAAAATGCTGCCCTCTTCTCTCTCAGTACTGGGGTCCCACCTTCCCAGCATCAGTCATTCCAGATTTCAAACATTCAAACCAAGATTGCTCTCGCTGTCACCAGATGTACAGAACATATTGGCAGTGACACAAACTTCTACAACTTTTTTTTTTAAATCCTCCAGTTCAATTTTTTGAATAAAGTACAGCTCCTAGTAGGCAAGTGTCACCAAAATATGGGTACAAAGCATATTGCATGCATTTGTTCTGGCCTGGTTGCTATAGATATTCTAAATGCACCAGAATTTCCCAGTTTGGTTTTTTCCCCTCTGTTAGCTTAAATTTTTTTATTACTTTATTAGGGAGTAATGCTTCTGAGGCCCCAGTGACCACACTAAACACTTCCTAGTGAAGGGCAGTAGGCATCAGCAGTTGAAAACAGCAGCAAAATTAAATTTCAAAATGAGCAGTATCTGCCTGTTGTGCTGTTTAACCTGGTCAGTGTCATGTAATTCTCCTGGCACTTTCTTTGTTTCTAATTAACTGCAACAAGATACCATGTAAATTTGTCCTTATATTCTTTGTATTTACCCCTCCTGTAATTTTCACTGGAAGGAGAGATGTTTGTTTTGGAGCTTCATACCTGTAAGTCTCTCTTCTCATGCAGGGGCATGTCACAGTGCAAAGCTGCAATGAAGAATCAAGGATTATCCTGCTTGGGCACGTAACAATAGCATAATGTTTAAGTTTAGTTTATTTGTGTTCCTGCAGCACAAAATAGAAGATTGAAATCAGAATTTAAAAAAAAAAAAAAAGAGGAGCGGGGAGTGGTTATAGAATTTTGCTTATCTGGTGGTGGATAGATAAGAAGAGTGTGCAGGGGAGAGAAGGAGGTGTGGATTATAGGCTAAAAAAAGGAATGGGCACAATAAAACAGGGAGAATGGTAGGGTGAAGCAGGAGCATATTTCCATATTGAACTTTGAGGGCTTAATTTCCTTACATATAAAAAATGGGACAACAGGCAACTGCTTGTCTGGGATCACTCTATATGGTGCAAAGAGATCTAAAATTTGCTGCAGAGAGTTTATGGAGGATCCTGGTTTTATCCCAATATTAATATAGTAACTTCTTTTATTGCCCTCTTTTATTGCCATTCTTTCCCTATTCATAACACACACAACTCTGTTTCTCCAAATCTCACTAATTTAAAATCTGTGGCCCCAGACTTTTTCCAAAGCTATTGTAGGTCACTCTTCTCAGGTTTGCTAATGGATAAAAGCTGTGCCAGCTGCAGAAGCTTCTGGACTGGGCAGACAGTTCTGTGTTTGCTTGGTTTGCAGTGTGGTATTGCAAGTGCCCATTTGTCTTTTTCTCATCTCCACTCTGAGAGCAAAGCCAATGCACTTTTTCTTACAGAAGAGAACATGGGCTACAGGGTATACACATATTTCCAGACACTGATTTTATTAATTTCACTGCATTAACATGAAAACAGGAAGAAATTTAATTCCAACAAGAGAAGGATTTACAATTAAACAAAGCAGTAGAAATATCACCGTTACAGATTTGTATTGCACGGACCTAATTTATGCTTTAAAATGATAAAGGTGCTTTCACATTGTTTCAGTAAAGAAAGTAGAAAAGAAAGAAAAACTATTACTTTTAAGCCAGGAAGTTCACTGTGAGGATAGTTTCTGGTCTTTTGTGTAGTCTGTCTGTGGCTGTTAACCTCACAAGGTTACAATAGCTGATGGGATAAAAGCTAACAAGAAGAAGCATTTTAAGGCAAGACGAAGAAGAGTACTTGCACCACCTAGATTAAGGCATCTGATACCCAAATTAAGAGGCTGACATTTTCAGGTTCCTTCCCCAGCTGGACAATTAATCTTCCCCTGAGACTAAATCCCATGACTGCTTCTAGCTCAGGCACTTCTTATTCTCTACTGACCACTGAGGGACCTTGAAGAGATTTGCTGTTAATTCAGGCATCTACATCACATGCCTGACCTTAAGTAGCATGGAATTCCTTCTGGTGTCCTTGCTGGAGGTTAGTTGAACCTGCCCCTCCAGATTTCCATGAGCAAGTCCTTGCACGCATGAGCTGTGCCCTTCCAAGGAAATGGGGAAAAAGCCAGAAGGACAGCTTACTTGCATAAAGAGTGCTCACCTGCACTTCTTTACAGTTTGAAGTAGGAAATTGTCTGCTATGCTCCTTCTTCCTCTTCTTTGCTAACCCCATGTCCCTAGAATTCCTTTCTTTTACAGGGAAACTCTCAATGGTGGAAAAAATATATGGCCATTGTACACCAGTAGGCCAATGGTCTCAAGTCTTCAATCAGCATGCAATTCTCATTGAAGCACCAGCTGGCAAGAGGCACTCCTCCTGGGAGGCAGGAAGGTATGCCTTGTCTGGAAGTGGCTGATTTTGCAGTTCCAAGGCCACTGTCTTCCTAGAAGTGTATCCCAAAGGGTCAGAGTTGCTGTGTGTGTGAAGAGCACGTTTTTCCCATGCAGGAGCCTAACCTGACACACCAGTGTCACGTGTTGCTGTGTCAACTCTTCTTCTGCACATGATTTACCTGTCCAGAACTAGGGAGGCCTGTTCTCAGTACTGTGCTCACATCCTTCAGAGAGTCCTGATATTTTGCTCATACGGAAACTTGCCTTGCACATACCAAGGTTATTTTCATTCAGGTCTTGCAGATCTTTGCTGAAGGGCCTTTATTGGTTTCATGTTGTTTCTTTTTTTTTTTTTCTTGGAGGGATGTGACTTGTCAGAAACCAGCTCACACTTTTTAGGTGTGCATCATTGTCTTGTTGTACAGTCAGTAAACTTGGTGTATGCAGCTGCTTGAAGAATTGCACCCACAAAAATAACAATGTTGCTGATTAAAACCACACTTTGGAAAAAGTCAGCAACTGAATGGTGATTTGGCAGACATAAAATTAAAAAGCAAAAACCAAAATGCTATAACTTAGTTATAGCTGTTAAAGGATTATGTTTAAAAATGACTGCACTATTAGCAAAACAGAAAAATTCTTGGGTTAAATGGTCCCAGTAAGATCTTGTGATCTTATTACCCCTTAGATTTTCAATATTGTATACCCCTCTCAATAAACCTCAGTGGATAGATTTTTGTAAAAAGCGCGATCATATTTATCTGGATCCTATTTAAATCTTGATGTGAGCCCGGATGCCTTAAGGATGTGCCACTCCTTAAGGCAAAGCAAGTGATGCAAAATTTACTATCTAATGTTCTGATGTATTTTTACAGTCCAGTAGAGATGTCGTGCTCCGCAGTGGATTGTGTGAATGTGGAACTGACTCTTTCCAACTTTTCTCGATACAGACTTGGACATTTTTTGCAAAGGTAAGGTGCAACTTGCTTTCGGAAAAAGGTATAAAGGTAAGCCCTAAATTTTTGTCCAACAAATACATAAATCACAGGATTGATGCAACAATGGATCATTGAGATTGTTTCTGTCACTTGAATTGCTTTCTCCAGTTGACCTTTAAGTTCACAATTTGGGATGAAAAGTGAATTTTGAAATGTATGCAAAAAAGAAGAAATATGGAATGGTGTCCAGAAGATGAAGTAAAATATCATGATTACAAAAATAAGTCTGACCGCCTTCTGTTTTTTCTCATTCTTGGATCTTAATAATGTTTTTAGAATTTGTGAGTAACTGAAAATCATGATGAGCATTGGAACAAGAAGTCCCAGAATGTTCATCTTTAAAATAAAAGAGTACTTCCAATTAATTGTGGAATCACTTGGATAATGAGCACTGCAAGTATAGCCTAAATTTTCCTTCTGAGTTTTCTGAAATACTGCCCCTGGGACAGAAGCCAAAACAGCAACAGCCCAAGTGATGACGCTGGTGAGGATGCCGTAGGTAA
>JANIJU010000071.1:0-26280 GCA_025504685.1 Leucosticte australis
ATCTATATCTATATCTATATCTATATCTATATCTATCCTGACATTTGGAATGTTCTCTTTCCATATGTAGGAGATGTAAGTGTGATTCTAGCTCGTATATCCAGGCTGTGATGTGTCAAATGTAAGAAGAAGTTGCAACAGTCTGATGCTGAAATGACAATTAATGTGTGGGAAAATTGTGGGAACTCAGACCTCACTGCTGAGATCCCATTTATTTAGTGTACACACCATGCCCTTCATTAAACCCATTTTTTTGTATTAATTTTATCTCATTTTTTCCAGCCTGTGATACAGGTTATTGACCTTCAGCATTTGTACAGACTGATAACAAACGATAAGTAAAGTACAGATACAAATAAATAATCAGTACCACCTATGCCCATTGCCCAGTTGTTAATTTTGCAAAACATCTTATTCTGTAACATGATAGGTATGGTTTATTTTGCTTTGAAAGTAAAGTGCTTTGGCATTCAGTGCTCTGCAGCTTTAAATTCTCATTTAAATGCTTGTCTCCTGAAGGCCCCATTCTTTACCCCTTGAGGCAGAGACTTTGACCTCTTTCACCAGCTGCTTCATTTTTCTCTTTTCTTTTGATCCTTTTAGCTGGAACTTTCAATCTTCAGTCTATGGAAGAACAAAATTCTGGCATTAAACATAAAATCATATTCCACCTTCATTTCTGAATAGTGCTTATTTGATTCAAATAAATAACTTTATTTGAAAGAAGGAGTAGAAAAAGTATGATACTTCAGATAAATATTACTGGGATCAATGGAGCAAAATAAAATAAACCTGTATTTGCTACAAACCCTGAATTTTACTTGTTTGAAAATTTCACTACAAGGGTTTCTCCTTTGTGATCTCAGGCCAATCATCTCATTAATGTTGTGATAGGACATGATGTCTTTCTTTCTCCTGGTATCTTCTTCTATTCTTCTGATGATTTTGGACAAAAATAAGCAGAGAGAAATTAGAGACAAAGGGAAAGGATGATGTCAGCTGTTATGCTGTGACTGTGTTAGCTTTACTGACTTAGGAAATCCTGTTTAAAGATTATTCTGGCTCATCCTGAACACACAGATAACTCCTTGCAGAAGTGTAAAAGTTCAATCTATCCTACCGGTGTTAGAGAGACAGAACATACTGACATTTCAGTAAACCCCTGCATTAGAATTTTAAATAGAATTTAGGGAGTTTGTTATCCAAAGTCCTGGTGAAAAATACTTAACCACTCCCAGCCTTAATTTCCCTAAAATATTCATGGGATTTAGAAAGCCTAGCTTGTGAAAGAGGTTCTGTCATGCACCTGCAGAGTATCTTCAAGAAACTGGGACCACATCTCTCTTTGGTAAATAATTCCTGAATATGTGACCTGTGACTCTTCTGCTCATCAGGGGCACACCTTCTGGGTGCAACAGATCCTGGATGCTTTCCCACAAAACTGGGAAATGGTAATGGAAAACTGAGTAATGGAAATTACCCAAAACTGGTTAATGGGAAAGGAATTAGCCTTAAAGACACTGTAACACCAAATACGACACTCTGAGGGAAATCAGTCCCTATTTACAGTGTGCCATGTTTGTTAATTCACTATAAAACATTGATCCTTCTGGGTGTAAATATTATCCCACAGAATATTAACTGCATATCCAGCCTTGCTTCCCAGTGTTGTCTTGTTGATTCACATCTCATTCCTTCCTTGCCTTTTTCTTCCTTTTTTTCCTCCTCTGGTGGAAAGTTTGGATTTCTGCTTCCCAAATGGGCCAGGTACATTGGAGCCTGACTCTCTGCTATGCAACGTCATCCAACCAGCTTTCCCAAACTCTGCATCTCTTCTCTTTTGGTTTCCCACTGCCCTTCTGCCTCCTTCTGCCAGATGCTGCCTCATTCTGGGCCTGACTTGAGGATATTCTGTCTGATTTGCATCCCACAGCTGCTATTTGATCTCAGTTCTACTCTTTTCTCCCTCTTCCTCCTCCTGCTAGTTTTGATCTAGTTCCAGAGTTTCATTATCTAATTCATTTGTTCTGGTAGACCTTTAATTTCTTCATCTTTTATTAGGCCTAATGGGAATTGTTTTCTCGCTTTAGAGCTTAGTGATGGCTTCTTTTCCCGTTTAATGTGTCCAGGCTGCCAGGCACTTGTACCAGACTGCACCTCAGCCTCCAGCAGGCCATGGTTGTTATCTGGCTTTTTCCAGCAGTTTTTTGGCTCAGAACCAAGAACACAGGAGTGCACCAAATGCCTGTGTGGTGTCTGCCCCTCACAATGGGACACAATTACCCGTTCACTTCAGATATTGTCACTCTAAAAACTCTGCCTTTCTCTACATATGGCTGGACATGGTTCATTTGTGAGGTTTGTTTGGGAGACAGGCAGGAGAGGTTACACCTCCTGCAGCAAAAAAAACCCCCTCAGCTGCCTTTTTGCCAAGTTCCAATTTCAGGAATCCAAAGAGCCATCTTGGTTGTGACTTAAAGATGGCAAACCCTGAGAGCAGCAGGCTGAGGACATGTACAGGCACAGAGGTTTGGTTTCCAACCCTCTTGTGTCCCAGTTAAATGTGTGTTTTTTCTCTTAATAAACCTCACCTAGGGCTCCTAGGTACTGTGTAACACAGGTGTAATATACAAGGAATTGTCATGAGTAACTTCTGCTTGAATGAAAAGGATGGTGACTACACACTTGAAAAAGTTGCATTTTGAGTTGCATCTTACCCAAAGGAGATGTAATTAATTATGTGTCTTGGAGTTCTTCAGAAATATTGTGGTCTACTAGAGTAGTAGGCCAATAATAATTAAGAGTAAGTATTGATTGGACACATGACAGGAGAAAGCAGGAGTAGGACAAGGCAAGAAGAAGGACACGGTGATCACAAGAATGATGTGATTTTTAATTTTCCCCCATATAAATACTATAGATTTTTCTAAAGGTTAATTATGTGTATTTGGAGCTTTTGGAAAAATGGGACCCTTTTTAAAATTTTTTTTTCCTGGAGAAATGCAGGGTATGTGGAGATTTCCAAGCTTCTTTACAAATCAGTCTTACATCGATGTCTTGTGGGTGTTGAGTGCTGCCCACACTTGGGTAGCAAGGTCACTGTATGGAGACCTCAGAGTAGCCTTTTGGTATCTGAAGGGGCCTCCAGGGAAGCTGGAGAGGGACTTTTCATCAGGAACTGTAGTGATAGGACAAGGGGAATGGCTGCACACTGGTAGAGAGCAGGTTTAGGTTGGATATTGGAAAGAAATTGTTCCCTGTGAGGGTGGTGAGGCCCGGGCACATGTTGCCCAGAGAACCTGTGGCTACCCCATCCCTGGAAGGGTTCCAGGCCAGGTTGGATGGGGCTCTGAGCAAGCTGGGCTAGTGGACGAATTTCTTCCCGATATCCAATCTAAACCTGCTCTCTGTCAGCATGAAGCCATTCCCCCTTGTCTTGTCGCTCCAGGCCCTTGTCAAGAGCTTCTCTCCATCTTTCCTGTGG
Organism: Leucosticte australis; assembly: GCA_025504685.1. Lineage (NCBI taxonomy): Eukaryota > Metazoa > Chordata > Aves > Passeriformes > Fringillidae > Leucosticte > Leucosticte australis. Next base: position 3,485 of record JANIJU010000071.1, read on the forward strand.
GCTCCCTTCTGGGAGTGCCACAATGAGGTCACTCCAAAGCCTTCCCTTCTCCAGGCTGAGCAATCCCAATCCTCTCAGCCTTTCCTCACAGGAGAGGTGCTTCATCCCTTCAGTAAACTTTGTGTTTTATTCTGTGATTTTGGAAAGCAACATTGCTGGTTTTAGCTGGGCTAGAGTTAATCTTATTCCTAGTGGCTGGAATGGGGCTGTGGTTTGGATTTGTGGTGAACACAGGGGTGATAATATTATGGACAAATGAGGCCAGACTTTCTTCAGAGAAAAAGACTCTTGTTTATTTAAAAAGAGCTACAGGAGACGGAAGGCCCAAGATAGGCTCAGACCCCCACGCAACAAGTAAAAAAAATAACAGTGTGTCTACTCCACCTACACACTGGGTTCTCCAGGAAGCAAGTTCCTCAAAAGAACCCCAAACTCAACTGAACTCCCATTTTTATAACCCCCCTCCAGGTCCAGGATTGGTGGGTTTTGGATCCACCAATTTTGGGTTTTGGATTGGCTTGTTTCTGGTGTTCATATTGGTCTTTATTGTCGTTCACTCCTGACCAATCATTTCCTCGGGGCGTCGAATGATTGGTTAGGTCTTTCACCCAATCTCCTTCCGTGGCACTGGTTTTATTGTGCTGACTCTGTTTCTGGATGTTATTCTGCCCCTTTGGACCATTCCCCTGCTATATCCTGGACCCTTTAGGACTTGCAAAGAACATTGACTAACCCCCTTAAAACAATAACTCCCCTTCCCAATGTTACAGTAACCAACTCAACCTTAACTCAATACAAACTGAATCTCACTTATAACAACTATACAGAAATGTTTTTTGTTATTGCTGGGCAGGGATTGTAGAGAGCCAAGGCCTTTTCTGCTTTTCCTACTGTCAGGCTGGTGAAGGAAGTTGTGGGTGCTTGGAGATTTGGTAGGAGACACAGCCAGGACAGGTGACTCCAGCTGACCAAAGGATATTTCAGACCAGCTGACATCATGCTCAATATATAAAAGGGAGGGAGAAGGAGGAAGGTGGAAATGTTTGGGATGATGTCTTTTTGTCTTCCCAAATATGTGTGATGGACCCCTGCCCTCCTGGAGGTGGCTAAACATCTGCCTGCCCATGGGGAGTGGTGAAAGAACTCCTTGTTTTACTTTATTTGTGCACACAGCTTTTGCTTTTCCTGTCAAACTGTCTTTGTCTCAACCCATGAATTTTCTCACTTCTGCCTTTCTGATCCTCTCTCTGATTCCTGTGGTGAGGGGGTGAGTGAGGGGCTGCTGGGTGGGGTTAATCCAGGACAGGAAAATGGACATGGGACCTTGACACACCAAGGGGAGATCTGAAATCAGGCTTTGGGCTAAGTGGAAAGAAACAATTTTTCCTCATTCAAGCAGTTGCATTCTGTTACAGGTTTGTTGGAACAGTTAAACAAAACCTATAATTTATGTGTTTGGAAATATTTGTTGTCCCTCGTTTTTTATTTGAAGGGGAGGAGGAAGGACTTCAGTGTCCAGGCTCTGGTTGTGTAGAGGAACAGGTTGTGGGGATATGTGCACACTCAGTTCAGCCAGGTATCCCCATTCTTATATAAGGATATAGATACATCGAACAACCAAGATATCCATCAATGCCTCACAAGTCCTGTATATTGTCAGTAACAGTATTTTAAACCAAAACATTTTTCATTCTTAGCAAAGAAAAAAAAATCTTTGAATCACAGTTCCAGTGAAAACCTTTCCCCAAGTTATCACAGTTTAGTTGTGTTTACATGGTACAACCTAACTGTTCCTAGCAAAATTCTGGTGCATGGAGCAAAACAAATCATTCTCATAGAGTATTGATGAAAGGAAATAAATTAATTTTAAACAATCTGTAGCAATGAGTTCTCTGGACAGGGCCTCTGCAGTGCTAATCCTTACTCACAGGATTAAGTGTTTTGTTACAGTGAAGTGTCAATGTTGTGGCCTGAGAGGAACTATCTGTGCTTGGTTTGATAACTGTGGGGTTCCCTCTTATTTTTCTCAGTGTGATTTGACATATCAGACTTCCAGCTCCTCAAATCGATCTCCCTCCCTAGAGGTCTCTCATGTCCAGCACCCTATGGAGAATTGTCACTTTCGGGAGATGCCTGTCTCTAACCATTAAAATAATTTAGACCCTCAGGATATCTCCAGCTTTTCTTCATGCTTTCCCAAGGGCTCTTCCATTCTTTGGGTCCAGTCTTGCAGGTCCTCCTGAGTATTTCCCAGTTTCATATTCAACTTTGGTACTTGACTCCAGGTTTGGTAGTGGATTAGCTCACAGAACTGAGAAAGGTGGCACAGCTTTTTCTGGTACAAAAAGGGTTCTTAATTTGTAGCTGTGTTGTCTGGAATGATTTAAAAGGATAATTAGTTCATCCAAAGGTCTCAAACACAGTTATAGCCACATTTGCGTTAAACAAAGAAACCCCCCTTACAAACAATGAACTTTTTGTGTTTTGTAGTCCTGTTTACTTCTCAAATGAACTTTCCCCTTCTCATAATCTTATTCAGAGGGTGAAACAAACCTACTTAATACATTCTACACTTTGCTTGTTCTGGAAAAATGAACAGGATTTGTTGCTGAAGTTCCCTGGAAGTTTTCAGAAAAGCTGCTTTGAGCTCTGCTGGTGACAAGGCTCAGCAAGGCTGATGGGTGATGGCAGCTCAGAACAGATCTGTAGGTACCTGAGACTGTTCTTGGGAGGTGAAAAAGCTTTGAACACAGCCTCTCTTGTTCTGCTGATCTTTCCCTAGAAGCCCAAGACAATTTAAAATGGTGAAAAACATCTCTGAAAGTAACTATTACTTTTTCAATTACGTCCTAATCTATAAAATCATTGAAAAGCAAACGAATGTATCACAAAGTTCAGATATTCTAATCAATAATTTGAGCAGGTAACAGTCACAATTGCAATTGCCTGAAAATCTGTGAATTAAGAGGGAAACTGGGGAGATCTGTCCCTTAGCAAGTATATCAAATGAATATAATCATTATATTAATCATATATATATGTCAATAATTATGAGAGCAATCAATATATGTCAATAATCAATGAGAGCAACAGGGATGAAGACAGATCTGTAAAATACTAATCTCTAGAGAAGACACTTTTCCATTTAACCTTTGACAGGAACATTTTCAGCAAAATGATTGATTGAATTAATTAAACATTATTAACATCAAACCCAAACTTGTTTACCCAAGAGTAATTGAAGCATATTTAGATTCCTGGGTCTCTATGCATCAAATATGATATGGTTGATGTCATCTCTCTCAATTTACTTGCTTTTTGATCCTGTAGTATTTATGTGATTTCACTTCCTCCTGCAGAGTACAGCATGGCCTTTGCCAGATCTTTTCCCTGCCAGATGCCTGGCAATTTTGAAAGCAGGAATTGCATAGCTTATAAGTTTAGGAAATGGTGACAGTCTTTTTCATAAGAGCTCATCTGTGTGTGCTCAGACACATGCTTAGAACTTCAAAAATGTCAGAGAGAACGGTAACAGGGGATAGTCCAACCTGTAGGAAAACAGGAAAAAATATACAAATGGTTCCTTTAAATCAGAGGAAAGATTAATTCCTTGATTTGCAGTCTTTGAATGTTTTGGGGGCAGGCAGTCATCAGACATCACCTGTTCATGACTCACCTTGATGGCATTATTTGGAGTGCCCAGGCTGGTTGAGTCACTGCTTCATCTTCTCTTCCCAAGTTCAAAAGCAGGAATCATTCTTTGCCTCTGGCACAGCGGCCTGGAAAAAGGAGCACCATCTTCTGCCTTCAGCTGAGCCTTCAAGGCAGTGATTGTGACTTGTGCTGCCCTGCAGCCCCTCAGCCCAAGGTGCTCCTAGTGAACCAGGAGGTGCAGATCCCTACAGCTCTCCCTTTTCCCCTTGTTATCCTGCTTGTCCTCCTCATGGGCCAGCTGGGAAAACCTCACTGAGCCTGGCAGCTCCTTTTTAACATCCTCTCTCACAGCAACAAACCAAGCAGGCTCTGAAAATAAACAAGGAGTGGGATAAAGAGTAGGTGAATTTGCGGAAGCTGCCTCAGCCCCCAGTTCTGGGCACCACTTGACACCAGCACAGTCATTTTCCTTCACCCACATTCTCAAATTTAAGGAGCTTGACATGTTCTGGATTGTGGTTGATGGTCCAGTCAGTGGTTGCTGCTCCTTATCCATGCTTCTACATCTCTATATATTTTTAATACACACTCTTGTTACTTCTAAAATAGACACAGATGTGTTTTGGGAGCTGTCACAACCCCTGTTTTACCAGGCAATGAATCAGAGAATTAATCACTTGCAGCTTTCGGCAGTACAGGGATATAGAGTCACTCCTATCAATTTACTAACCAAGAAACAAAGTGCTAATTTGGTTGCTAGCCACATAAAGTTCACACAAGGTAAAGGAGAGTAAAACATAAGTGAACATGTAGTCTGACTCCTCTGCAAATTGTGAGTGTGATGGTGTGTTAAGTAAATGCACCTCAGTTACTGATTTCTTTTTTTTTTGTTTTGCAAAAAGCAGAGTACCAAATTCTAAAACGTTATTTAAAACATTACTGTATTCCTAATAGAGTCTGACTGTAACAAACCAGTGTGTTAAATGAAATGCTTCAAGGATGAATCAGTACAAGAAAGCAAAAATTTTCTGTGGATTTTTTGATGCAGGACATACAGGACTTACCTTTTGAAACATTATGGCTTTTTAGATTGTCTGAGATTTCCTTTTCTGAATTGCTAGTCAATCCAGAAGGATGTTCCCTAATATTTATCACATCAGTCCTCACATTTTTAGTCCTATTTAGAATGTAAATTAGTTCTCACTACAGCAAGTTATTTTACATTACCAGCATTACTTTTGTTAACAGCTGAATGCAAAACCCTTTTAAGTTCTTGAGCTTTTCTCACAATAATAAGAAGACATCGATTTGCTTCATCTGGTACAAAATAATTCCTTCCATCTCTACCCATGTCATGGTTCAGTGCTGCTGGGATCATCCATGCAGGAAAAAAGGAGCATTTCCTTTACAGATATCTCCAGTCACTTTTCACTCTTTAAAGATCCTCCCCTGATGCTAAAAAGTACCATGCCAAGGCCCCACTCTTGTGGTTGTTTCAAACTTTTTTTCTGAATTTACTAAGCTGATTTTATGTGAATGAAATCATCTTATCAGTCAGAACAGTAGCTTTTACATTATGTTGATGTTTCCAGCTAAGGACTCAGTTAAAGGGCATTTCATCCGCTGGTCCAGCAGCCTGGATAGAAATGGGATTAAGGTGTGAAAGAGGAACTGCAAAGAGGGAGATGCTCAAGGAAGGGGTTCAGCCATCCTGTTTCATGCACTGCTGAAGGTCATTAAATCCCAGCAGCCTGCAGGTGGATGGAGTTGGCCTCTGCCATTCTGCAGCTTCATGGTGAAGGCAGGCTGTGCTCTGTATTGAATTTGAAATCTTGAATTGTCCCCTGTGGCTGGCAGGGGTGGCTGAGCCATAGAGGGCATACTCTACTCCCTTTTCCCGAGGATCCAAGATGTGCTTCTTTCCCTCCCCCCTTCCTTTAACTGCCTTCAGAACTGATTTGGCAGCTGCTGCCCTGGGTGTGCCCCAGTGGGATTGGGCATCCCTGCTCTGATCCATTTCCTTCCTAAGGTGGAGATGGGGTGCTGAGCTCCATGAAAGGTAAAGGTCTGGCTGGGATGTGCTGCTGTCCTGGAGGGCATGGCTGCCAGCCCTGTGTGTCCTTTCCCTGGTGCCCGCATCACCACCCCCGCTTGGCTTTTCACGGCCATTGCAGACATCTCCATTACTTATCTGAAGTCTGGGAAAGAAGGCAGTAAACAAAATTTGATCAGGAGGTATGGGATGAACACCTACTTTCCCAAATGCATTGTTACAGTACAGAGGAGGCGGTGGGAAAAAATAGATGGGTCAGAAATGCTGGTGAAAATTATGTTTCCTTTTTCGGTCTACTCCAAGAAGATGTAAATACCCCAGTGTGGTGCTTGATCACAGAGTTCAGCACAATCTTTTCAAGCTTTGTCTCCTAACACAAAGATTGTGATAGATGAGTAATGCAATGATTGACTCTCACAATTAACAGACAAATATAATGGATATAGGTTAAGAAAAGTTTTATAGATGTTTCACCCCTTTGCGTTGTTATCAAGGGACATCCCGGGCTGGGACATTTGGGACAGTCACCTTGTCACTATGGCAACATCTGACCTCAAATCAGGATTTGAGGAAGTAAATGGAGGCCACACCTCCATTGTGTGGCCAAGCACATGGTGGGGAAAATTCCTTGCTCCCAGCACCGTAACATTTTCTCTATTCAGTCTTCTGTTATATTTTTGATAAGGTTTAATAAACCTTTCTAAATTTATGAAAAGTGAGTGGCCATTTCTCACAAAGATTTAATCTTTTGACAGTCTGCCCATTCTCCTGAGCATGAGAGTGCAGGTACATTTGTAGCTGTGGTTGAAGACATTTTACCATTGAATAATCACAAACTGTTCCTGCTACTACCATATTTTTACTCTTAACATTTTACAACCTGAATCCCAGGTGCTCATGGCCCATCTGCAAAGTTAGAAGTATACAAATCAAGTTTTCCTACAGAGAATACTAAGCCACAGTTCCATGGGATACTTGTCTTCTCAGTGCCACAGAAAGGTGTTCAAGCCTACCTAAAGATGCTTGAGGTGTGGGATTTAGTGCAAAACATGAGCACATCCCTTCTCTGGCCTGCCTTTCAAAGCTAGGAGTCACATGCTTTGTCTCATTTCTCTCTTCCATTTCAAAGAGTTGTTACTTAGCAGAGAGAACAATTTCTAGCTTGGCACAATTTCCGGGTTCTCCCCCTTTCAACTGTATCCATCTTTTGTTTCTTCTTTGAGCCCCAGCAGGCCAGGCCCACATGTGTGGACATGGGGTGTAGCACAGTGGTGCTCTGCTCTGTGTCACTCGGCACTTTTATCCAGCTCTCAGAGGTGCTGAAAGTGCTGTAAGCACATGAGGTACCTCACTGACCTCAATTGTGCTTGTTTCCTGTTTCAAGACTGCTTTTTATTGCCAAGTAGTGCAAAAAAAAACCCCCACATTAGAATAAATGAGATGCAGGTCATAGATTTATGGATACAATACCACAGCTAACAAAATTAATATACCACAGCTAAATAAATTAATCTAAAAAGACCCTTTAAGTTCTGCTGGTGGAGGATTATGTGCAGATGAGGCCCAACAATATGCTCTTTATGACAAATGGGCACTTTTTTTCTACCTGTAAATTTACATCACTTTGTCTATGTGAGGCTGATTTAAACAGGACTGGTGAAACAAGCTCAATATCTATGTGATTAAATGAATGCATCTCATGCTGTCCCAGTTTAATTGCATTTGTTTTATTTTATCTCAAGTAAATTAATGATTTATCTGAGGTCACGCCTTCAAAGGGCTGAAGTATAGCTTTGTTTGTTTGTTTTGTTGGTTTAGGTTTTTTGGATTTTTTTGAGGTTTTTCTGTGAACATTTCACAGTCAGCTGCAGTGTTTTGTGATGCTGTTGCCCCTTCTGTGAAGGATTTCCCCACCACATGCATTGGTCAGAATGCCCTTGCTCTTCGCAGGTACTCCGGGGAAATTCTGCCTTTTTGTGTGCGTAGGGGAGTGGAAGCACTGGAAGTTACCCTGAAGCATGTGAGAAATGCTCCCACATGTCATTCCCCAGACACTGCTGTGAAAGCAGGGACTTGGCCAGGACCCTGCTACAAATAACAAAGGTCAGTGACATCTTAACACAGTGCAGCTGCTTCCTACTCAAATGTGAGTCAAAGATTTTGCTGTATCAGTTTTTAAACTGATTGAATTGGTATCTGCAGTTTCCTGTCTAGACAACGCCTCACTTGTAAATCCAAACAAATCTGGCAAAAGTGGGGAATGACAGTGTCTCACTGATAAACTCTGTGCTTTTTTTCAGATGTGTGCTTGAATTATGGGAAAAGAAGTGTTAGATATATAAAGGGGGAAAATAAGAGCACAATCTCCCTCCTGCCCCAAACTCCAAAAAAAGAAATCTTCTAATGTCTATTTCAGAAAGTAAGCCCTGAAATGCTTTCTGGATGCTTTAGGTGAAACTATGTCCTCGGGAATGCTCACTCCTCTGGTGAAACATTTCACTGATATCAAGGTTCACTTTTGTGCTTTGGAAAGTCTGTCAGAAAACTGATTGTGTTTTCCCTGTGTTCTAAAACCACTTTTAGTACCCCTGTGAGAAATAACACTAAGAAATAATTTTCCAGTGCTCCAGATAAAGGGGCATCAAAGTGACTGACTGTTTGTAGTTGGTTTTTGTTTTCCATCCTTTTAATTCACTGTGTAATTCTTTACGTAGAGGCATCACTAAAGACTTGTAACATGCTTAGTCTTAACACAGAGTGCTCATGTCCAACAAAATGCTAGAGGCAGAGAAGGGACACAGATTTTTCTTTAAACCAGGTGCCTCATGTGACCATGGCTGTGTTTTATTAGTGGAGCTTCTTAGGGAGGGTGAGGGGAAAGGTAGAACCTTGGCAATGCTGTTGCTGGATGTAGAGAGCTCAGTGCTTTGCAAGGAGGACAGGGGTTAAATCACTCTCCTTTCCTCTCTGGAGTTGGAGGGGTAGAAGGATCTTCCCACAAGACCCCAGGAAAAGCTCTGAGAGGGGCTCAGGTCTGTGTAGCCCCAAGGACCATGGAAGTCCCAGTGATGACACAATTTAAAGATGCCTAAGTGTGGACACATTCAATTATACTCACTCCTGTGAGTGCCAATTAAGATATAGACATAATTAATAAATTGGAATTAACTTGTCAGGGAAAGCATATTTGAAGCCTTGTTGCAATCGCAGAGATATTTAAAGTGTCTTCTCCTTCTGCTTAGTTGTGTGTGAACAAACACAACTAAGCACCTTAAAGGAAAAACACTGTGTTTGGTCATTCTTGTTTTTTCTCAAGTAGGTATTTGCCATTTATTTGTCTGTAGTCTCTTAGCTATTTCTAGAACAGGCTGCATGCTATAATTTTATGTGAAGCAGGGTTGAAGATCCATAGGGGGCCAGAGAAACTCCTCTTGGGGCTGAGAACAGCCAAGGACAGGTCTAAATAAGCTCTCAGAGGTCACCATGCAGTCCGAGGGTGAAAAGGAAGACAATCCTTGGCCTGCCTGCCCGTCCAACCTTTTTTTGCCACTCTAACCTTGCACTGAGGGGGTGGAAGTGGATGGGGCAGGCATGGGGGTGGTCCCTGGGTTCCAAATCCAGGCGAAGCAAGGGAAGAGCACGCCAGGTTTTCTCCAGGATACACAAGTTCACAAATATTAGGGCTGGTGGAGTCACAAGGCTGGCTTTGTTGATTTAATAGTATTCAGCTGTTCCCTGTTTCCATGTAACCCTACACCTTTCCTAGCAAAACTATTTATTATCCCATATTAATAATAGCAGTGTTTTTTCAAAGTCACCTACCACGACCTGCCCTCACATCAACATCTCAGACTCTCTCATGGGATTCTGGGAAGGAATTGTCTTATCTTGCCCAAAGATTTCAAGGCTTATGAGGCAGCATAAGAGCATATGAGGCAGCATAAGCCTGTGTGATGTTTCTGCCCCTAAACCAGAGCTCCCATTTGGCTGTAAAAGCCTCGCAGCACAAAATGTTCTTTGTCACTGGCCCAGCGATTCTCAATTGAAGTTGCTTGTTCTCATTACAGCCAGGGAGTAGCATCTCTTACCAGCAAAGAAACCACACTGAGCTTGGACAGCCAAAGTAGTCAGAAAATTTATGTCCCTTTATGATGGCTGTGACAGGACATTGAATTATGTGTGTCTGTTATCTCATTAGTTCCCAGTTCACCTTTTTTTTTTTTAATCAGTTTCTTTTTTGATTTACTAGAAGACTCTAAAGCTTTTTTTTTTTCACCTGTATGTATGTGCTGATTTTCTTCAGAGTAAGGACTCTTGTGGGTTAAAATACACAGCAGTTAGACTATCCTTTACAGGTTCACTTCAAGTAAATTACTCCCTATTCCTGGAATTGGACAGCATTTTGATTTAAGTACATTTTTGTTATGTAAAATATCTGCTATGATTAAAGTTATGGATTAAGAGATTTTCCTCTTTGGCTTGTTTAGCTCAGCATTCCTTATTTGAAACTAGAGTTTGACATCTCTAGCTAGGAGCATTTTCTAATTAAAGAAAATATTCTTTTGAGGTCAGGCATGCATTAGTAGCCTTCAAAATAAAATTTAAAAGCAAACAACCAAACAAAACAAACAATTCCCAACATGTTAGTCTAACAGTATATTAAGAGGACGTTTTTTATTTAGGAAAAATGCATTTAGTGCTTCAGGAAAGAAAATGTTTATTTCTGTTTTTGAACTGGATATATTATTCAGATCTGATATGCACATTTATTTACCATGATTTAGCATTCTGGTGAAGCTGTACTCTCAGGAAAACAGGTTAGAAGGATAATCTAGGTTCAGAAAAAAACTATTAGCCAATTTATCTTGTGTAATGTGAAATCTGTTTGAGAAAATCCTTTTTGACTTCTTAAAGATTGATTTCTTTTTCATGAGCAAGTTTTTAGAAGAAACGATCTCTCCTGATAGAAAGCAAGGTAGCTCCACATTATTACAACAGGTTTTTTAACCCACCACAAATGAAAAAAGAATAGAAAAAACAAACGCCAAAACATTTGGGGGTTTTACTCATGATCCCAGTAAAACCATTGCTGAACTGAGGTGCTCTAAGATGTCAAATCATCCTGAGTCTAATCTGAGGCTCCACCAAAAATCATTCATGTGACCTTGTCGGTTTTCTATCATTTCCAAAACCGGCCATCTAAAATGGCAGGAACCTAAATCTGTAACCTCAGTTCTGCCCCTTTGGGAAGGTTAGAACTAGGGGGGTGCATTTGTGGCTTGGAAGGGTGTCTAATGTCCAGTATCAACAAATATATTTTTTCTATTTTAAGGGTCATCACACTTGAAACAAACCAAGCAGCTGAAACCTCACAGTTCATCTGTTGCTTCAACTGCCTGTGAAGCAGTTGAAATTGTTCTGTGCAGTTTCACATGACCTAATACTATTTTTATCCTCATTTCACTAATAGGTGACAAAGGCATCTTCTCTCATTAAAGCTTCTCTTGCTGCTTTTGCCATGGGGCTGTGTGCTCTGAACCCACCTACAGTCCTTCACCTCTCAGCCCTTAGGGCCACAAACAGGGAAGGAGGTTCCACCTCATCCTGGAGGTCCTTTGTCTTTGCCTCCCACCTCAATGGCTCTTTTTGCAAGGTCAGTCTGACAGGGTATATTAATTATCTGTAATATCCCTGTAATTCAGATTTTGGAGTTTTACAACTGAGAGCACTCAGCTAGCACAATGCATTTCTTTTCTGCACTCCTGGAAAAGTAGAATGTCACTTTTGTTGGGCTGGCTGTTCATGTAAATTTGTGAGGCTGATGGACTTTGAGATGTGAAGTGTTTTTGTACAAATCACAGAATCACAGAATGGTTTTGGGCGGGAAGGGACCTTAAAAACCATCCACTTCCAATCCCCTGCCATGGGCAGGGACTCCTTCCACTATCCCAGGTTATTCTGAGCCCAATCCAACCTGACCTGGAATATTTCCAGGGATGGGGCAGCCACAGCTTCTCTGGGCAGCCTGTGCCAGGGCCTCACCACCCTCACAGGGAAGAATTTCTTCCCAATATCGCAACTAAACCTGCTCTGTGTCAGTGTGAAGCCATTCCCCCTTGTCCTGTCACTCCAGGCCCTTGCCAAGAGTCTCTCTCCATCTTTCCTGTGGGCTCCCTTGAGGCACTGGATGGAAGGCCACAATGAGGTCACCCCAAAGCCTGAACAATCCCAATTCTCACAGCCTTTTTATGTGGATATTTATGCACACATATGCATAATGCTGTTGTACAGGAAACTGGTCATACTCCTTAAATCCCTCCTTTTCAATCTCCAGCTGGAGGTACACAGAGTGCTGCTGATTATTTTTCCAAGGACCAAAGCAGAGTGTTTGCTCTCACCTCTGAAACATGGGCTGCTGCTTCGTAGTTAAATCCTCTGCCCCTGGTCCATTTACATGCAATTACTTTGAGAAAACCCAGATGTGGATACCTGATACGAGGTCTACTTTTCATAGCTTTGTTGTGAAAATTGTTGGAAGTTTGCAATACTGCTGTGAGATGGGGGGAAATGGTGCTGAACCCAGCATGTCCAACCTCTAAAAGTCTCTGCAACTGGTGCTGACTCATTGGATTACTCAATATTAACATGTGGGAACCTAGTGGTGCAGTTGCTTCTGCAGGATCCACCAATTACCAGTTCCTAATATTTACAGAGGAACTATGCAAGGCATTAAAAATACCCCTTGACAAGTCTGTCCTTGCTGTGAACAGAGAGCTGTTCTTCAGAGGAGTGACCTCAGGAGGAATTTTCAGCAACTGCTACATCAAAAGGGGATTTTCTTTCTACTTATCATTCTCAGAGGCTCAAAGCCATGGTGCATCAATAATAACTCATGTTTGTGTAATGTGATGCCACAAACCATAAAAACTTCAAGAAGTAACTTGTTCAAGTAACCAGGGAAACCAAAAGCAGCGGAATAAATGTGCTTTTCCACCTCATGAGAAAAAGACTCAAATGGTGATCAGTGCTGAGTACAAATCTATGTCTTTTAAGGGAAAGGTGAATTTCAACTTCCCATTGCGCTCCCTGTAAAAACCAATTGCAGACTTAATAATGGGAACCTTCTGTTTTTTCCACCTTTGAAAATTCAATTTTTCTGTCTCCTATGATGAGAGGGAAATTCTTTGCCTGCCATTTCATGTTTGTTTCTTATTTTTCCTGTTAGCACAATAACGGATTGGCAGGCAGGATGTCTGGGAAGCCAGATGGAATAAGGGAGCAAAGTGGGTGGCCACAACTTTAATAAGATGTGTCCTCTTTGCAGATTATTCCTGTCATGTTATCCGTGGCCAGACAACCACTTGCTGGTAAGAGCAGCCAGAGTGACAAAAGAGCTGCTTCTGAAAAACTCTTTTTTTTTTTCCTGCTAAATACTTTCAAGTACTTTTTTCCTGCTAGGAAAGGAAATATGGCATGTTAGCTCTGGAAATAGAGACTGGAGTTGGGCACAAGTTTTCCAGCCTCTGGTACTTCAAAAGACCTAATAAATCATGGGATAATTGCAGAAGTGTCAAAGGAAAGACAGAAGATGTTGCATGGTGATGTCCAGGGACTATTGTGTTGTCAAATAATTACGAAATAAGGAAATAAAGAAATAAAGAAATAATTTTCCGTACCTAACTGAGAGAGGCCAAAAATGCTAACTAGTTGCTAGATTTTTGCAAGGCTCTTGCTGTTTTCTTGACGTGTCAAAGTCTTCTATTTTCAAAAGTAGTAGAGTACTCATTACCTTTAAATGTTATTTAATGTCGTTAACCAGCTTTCAAGATTCTGAAGATTTCACATTTAAAGTCTTCACAATTGGAAAATATGGAAATTGAGATCTGAGCAGATTTTTTGCCAAGACTTGTATAGTTCATAAAGGCCATGTTAAAAAATAAAATAAAATCTAACCAGTAATTTGCATAAATATGATTTAGATGATTGAATGAAGTCACTGATTTAAAGGTCTGGATTTAAATAAACCTGATTCCAGTATTGTTATTAAAAAAATGTTGTGCAGCAGCATGCAGTGACAGCCCATACATTGCAACTGTGTTGAGATATTGTATGAATCATGCATTTTACGTATGTCAATATATATATTATCCATATATTAGTACACAGAGACCATGATTGAAGAGGTAACATAGCTGGAAAGGTTAATTATACTATCTGAATTGGTTTGCCTTGTTAAAATGAACACTAAGTTCCAGGCTGATCAAAGTTATACACCTGAGTATTATTCATCGGCTTCTAGCTATGAATGGTGATATAATTAAACATTTTATCAGTACCTGAAAAAGCTCTGTCACCTAAAGCCTCTTTATTTTAACACTTTACAGTGGATGTCATAATAAACATCATCTCTATTTTTATTTGCTTTAAATGGAAAGCCAAGCAACTCCTAGTCTGGGTTCATCACCGTGCAGAATGATCCTTTGTTCTCAGGGCCATAGTAATGGGAATGCATGGGCCTCTTGCAGGCAATTCTTCAACAAAAGTGGAAAAGTAAAGCATGTTTTTGGGAACAGACACACTGGTTTGCCCAGCTCACTTGATAATGCTGCTGCATAGACTGAATACAAATTTGTTGTTGTAAGAAGAGATCTTCTGCCTTTGTTTGGGACTGACTCCAAGCACACCTTTTGTGCTTCTCCAGTGGTTTGGTTAGGAATGAGATCTAATATTTCTTCTCCCTGACACAAACACCCAGTGCTTTCCACACAGCCTTTGAAGTACCTTTGATGGGGATTTCACTGATGCCTATCACTACAAAACTGATTCACCATTTGGATGGGCACACTGCATTCATTTTCTATGCCTCATTGTATCTAGCAGCAAGAATTAGCTGAGACCTTTTAGGAAGCTTTATCCAGTTAAAACACAAGATATATTTAGATTTCTTTTGTTCAAAATGTAGTTTAAAATATGGAACATAATTAACTGACAGGGATTTTGCAATCACAGAATCCAAGACAAGATTTTCCTAATAAAGGAAGACTATAGCAGCTAACATATATATGTACAATAGAAAACTTTTCTAACAAGGTTCCTATTGTTAAGAGCTCCTCTTCAGACTGTAGCCCTCCTTATCTTTCCAGCAGCAGCCTATTACACTGACATTTCACAAGCTGAGCCAGGTAAATCTATATGGGGCCGAGTTCCATATTTCATTGGCCTTTAATCTAAACTTGCTTGTATTCAGAACCCTTTAGTCCATTCTGGCTTTTATCTTGCTGGTTGCCTTTGTTAATGTGTTATTTCCATTTTCTCTTTCAACTTAATGATTTTGACTTGGAATAAAGAAGTGTTTTCAGCCCAGACTTCAGAACTGCAGGACCAGCTGTTTGCCTTGTTGCATCTGGTGTGAACTGGGGTGCACAGTCAGTTTATGTCCACTTTATTTGAGAAAGGTTTAAAAGTTTTTCAAGTTGCAGTTTTTTACTGGTTGCTTTTAACACCAGCCAAAGAAACTTGTGCTATAACTGGCTTTTGTTTCCATGCCCATGACACTGGATATTAGGTTTGAAGAGTTAGCACAGCCATCTCATCAGTGTTGTACAATGGGACACTCATATCTCTCATATAAAATTGATTTCCTCATTGTGTTTTGGTGGATCAGCTTCGGGAATGACCTTGGCCTGAAAATGTGGAGAGGTTTTAGAAAACAATAGTATTTTCACTGCCTGAAATTAGCCATAAATAAAATGTAGAGTGTATCTCTCTGTCTCTCTCTATATATATATAAATTCCTCTGAATACAGTAAAAAAGAAAAAGAATAAAGCAGTTTCCTGGTGCTGTGGAATTTTCCAAATGAGATTTTGTTCTTCGTCTATTCAAAAACTATGCAAATGTGCAGCCTTCTTAGAAAATGAACTGGAAATTAAAGGGGTTTTGACCCAAGAGATACCTGTAAAAGCGTATCCAGAGCAACTCTAAAGTGTTCCCACATTTGTGGGCATGATACTTGGAGTTATTTTAAACTGACACATTAGAATAAAAGAGATTTAGTCCACCTGATGTCAAATAGTAAATACTTTACTTAATTTGGAATCCACAAAAAATGAAAAGTAACTTCATGTCAGATATGTACAGAATTTACTGCAGAAAAATCCATATTGTAAAAGGTGTTTGACTCAATTCTATCAAACCTTTTCAAAACCCTGGGTGTTTTCCAAATGAGTCAGAGCTGTTTTGAAAAGAACTTCTTTTAATATAGATTTTATTTGTAATTGGCATTTTTAAAAATATACTGTTCTTGCCTTCATACAAATCAGGACTTCTTGCACACAGAAATATGAATTTGCAAGAGTCCAGGTGTTAGGGGAAAGAGCAGGAGATAGGACTGTCTTAAAACCTTTTCAGAGAGTTATGGAACACGAATCATAACCACAACCCAGAGATAAATGCTTAAATCTTCCTTATGGATATTCCTTTATCCCCCTTCTTCTTCTTTTTGATTTAAGTAAGGTTGGGGTGCCTGAAGTGAGCCAGCAAGGAAGATTACAAGGGCCCAGAGTGACAGGACAAGGGCTTCACACTGACAGAGAGGAGGTTTAGATGAGATATTAGGGAAAAATTCTTCCCTGTGAGGGTGGTGAGGCCCTGGCACAGGTTGCTCAGAGCAGCTGTGGCTGCCCCATCCCTGGCAGTGTTCCTGGCCAAGTTGGAAGGGGCTCTGAACAACCTGGGATAGTGGAAGGTGTCCCTGCAGGGGGACAGGCAGGGTGTTGAAATTAAACCCATGGTAGCAGGTTGAAATGAAATTGTTTTTAAGGTTCCTTCCAACACACAACCCAAACACTTCTGTGATTCTGTGATTTTTGTAAATGGTGGATGCCAATGGGCCCCAGGTATTGTTTGGGAGCCTGTGTAGGTGATGTAGAATCTATTTCTCATTATCTGATTAGGCTGTTGGGCAGTTCTTAATACTACTTAATCCAAACCAGAGTGAAGAAAGTCCTTTGGGTTGAGTCTGGAGGAAACCTGATCTCTGAATGCTTGTTGTCATGCCCATCCCTTTCAATGCTCAGCCCTGCTCTCTTCCTTGGAAGCCCTAAAATTCTTCCTCAGGCAAGGCTTGTGCAGGCCCTTGGAAAACCCCAGAATCTCCAGGTATGGGCCACCCAGTGCTTTGGTGGTGAATTCAGTAGTGTGAGCCCCAGGGCATGCTCAGGCAATGGGATGGTGCTCTGAGCCAACCCAGAAAAAAGTTGCTGCTCTGCTGCTGGCCAGTGGGAGAGGACAACCAAGAAGGCATCTGAGCAGGCTGTGCCTGAAAGCTTTCTAAATCAGGGCTGAGCAGAGGAGTGGTGAGCACACAGTGTGGAATCTGCCATCCCACACGTTGCGCAGAGTAAGGTAATGAATGCACCCACTCACAGGGCAGTGTGGATTGATTTAAGCATCAGGGATGGGGCTGGAGTGTCCCAGCTGCCCTGTGGAGCAGCTCAGGGGAGTCCAGCTGAAGAAGCAAGAGGGAGGAAGTTACTCACACCTTCCAAATCAGAAGGCTAGCATCAGAAACCATGGACCGCTCCTGTGCTTTTTGGGGAGCTGAGCAACCCTTGCACACCAGAGCATGGCAGCCCCCAGAAATGCCATGTATGGTTGGCATGGGGGAGGGAGTGGTTGTAAATTAAATGTGGGGATTCCCACTGAGACCTGGTGGGTGATTATCACTGTGAGAACCCTGCTCTTTGTCACAGCCACTTAGAAATAAAAACAACTAAGAAGACTCCAGGAAGGCTAAAATGTTTTCAGAAAAATCTTTTAGAAACAGGACCTTTTTCTTTAGTTAAGGGTGATGAAAATTCAAACACAACAGAGCTGCTGAGTCTCAGACTGGAGCAAAGTTGAGAAATCTGATCAAGTCCCTGCTAAAGCCCTGTTGGGGCATGTCCAGCTCTCGCAAGCCCCTCAGCTGCCTGAAGAGAGATGTGTAAACACACATTTGCAAACAGTTGTGAAAGAACCACCTCCATTTACTCAGGGCTTGGGTCACATTCAAGCTGAGACCCTCTTTGCCCAGTCCTACTGTCCTGGCAGTGAAACTCTCGTGCCTATTTTTAAATTCTTTCATGTTGCCAAATTGAGAGTTTATGTAAAAGAGGGGCAAGCCTGGATCAGTTGACACAGATAGCATTCTAGAGATTTTGTCTGTCTTTTGTGGCAAGGACAGCGTAATGCCAACCACTTCTACAGGCTTCACCACGGTGGCCTTTCCAGCCTTTCCTTTGCAAATAAGGCTCTTCGCAGCATTTCCTTTCCAGGTGTTAAAGCACATATAAAAGATACAAAATAAAGCCTTTTGAATCATACATGAGCTCTTTCCTACTGCATATTGGGTTTTGTGTGCTGTCACTAAGTCAAACATTTGCATGCTGTTACATAATTAACTGTACTGATCAACAGGTTCTGTGTTGTTGTTTTGGATTAAAAATTTCCCTGGTGTGATTTGTCAGTAGAAAGCAATTGCCTTGGTGGAAAACACAGCTAGCTAAATGCTAGGAAAGAACTGATTAACCTGGAGTGACATGGCCTTTGAGGCAATGGGTTATTTATTTTTCTTTCAAAGTGATTCATTAGGTGAATGGAAAAATCATAAAATCAGAGTGGTGTGGGATGGAAGGGACCTTAAAGATCATCCAGTTCCAACCCCCTGCCATGGGCAGGGACACCTTCCACTAGCCCAGGTTGCTCAGAGCCCCATCCAGCGTGGCCTTGGACACTTCCAGGGGTGGGGCAGCCACAGCTGCTCTGGGCAATCTGTGCCAGGGCTTCACCATCCTCACAGGGAAGAGTTTCTTCTATAATTTCCTCTACTTCTTTGACATTCTCTGGTGAACCACTTTTTAAATGATGAGTTAGGTTTTAATACCTCTTCATGCTTAGAAGGGAATTAAACGGAACTCCTTACTTTCTGGAAGAAAGCCCTATGCTACATCAGAGGTGACACTGGCAAAGCTGGTGGATACATGGCTAGGCTATACAAATTCTTACTTTGAAGAACATCAACTTTGCATCCATGCTATCAGTTTTCTTGTGCATGAGGCCCATCCACCTGCCAGATGATTTTCTAGCTCTCATGGCAATTTTGTGTGCAGTTCCACTTGTAGCCAACTAGTCACACATGTATGTGCTATCTTTCTACCAAGAAGGAGAAAGGTCTTCAGGACTTCAGCTTCTCAGGTTTCCAAACCACTTCAGACTATTAACTCCAAGGACTTCTGAAAAAAAAAAAAAAAAAAAAACAACAAAAACCCAAAAATAGCAACAGCAACAACAAAAAACCCAACACCCAGCAACAAAGCAAATTCTCTCATTGTGATGAATGCTGGATTATTTTTGTATGCATTCTTGGCAAATATGACAACGTGCAGCCCTCGGAGACCATGCTACTGAGCAGATTTTTGACAGCAGCAGCTCTTTCAGCAGAGTCTCTGCCAAGATAATAACAACAATGAGCTGCTTGTTGTCAGAACCCTGAGGAGGCAGAAGGAAAAGTGTCTTGGAAGCAGATGAACTTCACTTAAAGTTCTGCTTTGAGCAGACGAAGAGGGTGCTGAAAGATTGTCAGTAGATACAGAGATAGATTGGAGAAAACAACAAATTTTGGAAGCCCAGTGGAGATTTGGGTCATTGTAAGGTTAGGCAAAGTATGTGTTGGGAATGCAGTGAAATGTGTGCTTGTTTGTGTGTGTATGAGAGTAAGACAATTTTGGGGAGCTGGCTTCCAGGTCTGATGGCAGGTAAATATGGTGTGACACCCCAGTGTGCCTGGAGGGCAGGGCTCGAGTTGTGGAAACTGAATCCTGAACAAGATTCTATCACTTTGCTCAGTACAAGGGATAGTAAATAGCTTTAGGAACCAAGGTGCCCCTGTAAACAGCTATCACTGCTGTCAAAAGAGCCACTCCTTTCCCTGGAGACAGCATTGGTTTAAGTTTTGTTTGTGCCAAGGGGAGAAACAGGGTTAGTTTCTTTCCTTTCGGAAAAGGATTTTGGGGTTTATCTGGAAGGAAAACTTGGCTGAAGCCTGAATCAAACCATAAAACAGAGAAAAAGATTTCCAGTGGTCCATTTTTTCCCTTCTGGGTAGGTGTTGATTTGCTGATGTCTTTGGTCAATGTGCTGGTTGTTCTGGGAACTATTCTGAGGTCAGACATCAATCAGTGGTTCTGGCATTTAATGGCTTCAGGATGGGAACAGCAGGGAAATGAAGAAAAAAAATTTGGACAAAAAAATTGGACAACTGCAGTGGCTGGCCCCTTATTTCAATCCATACTGAAGGGCTAAACCGGTGCAGGATCAGCACTGGATCTTGGTCTCTTTCTAGTGTCACTCCTTTGGTTTCAGGGAACTCCTTTGCTTTAACTAGATGTCTCTTAGTACAGGATCGGGTCTCAGGTACCAGATACCTGCAATTTATTTTTCCAATGTCAAAATTTTATTATAGGTAACTCTTGGAATAGGGCTTAATAAGTAAGATAATGAAAGCCTTTGAAGGCTTTAATTATCTTACTTATAAAGTCCTGGGTCTGCCCCAATAGCTGATATTGGCACTATGTATACCAAGTTCCAACAAGCAGTGCCTTTGTTTCAAAGCCATTTTGCCTAAATGAGTAGAATTTACTGAGAATGTGTACACATCATAGAAGGGGAGTATTTATTCAACATGTGAGAGTGCATAATGGGTATGAACCTCAAATATTGAAAACAGTCCAGAAGACAGAAGGTACAGTTTGATAAATTCTTAGAGTATGGCATTTAAAAGCTCCTAATTTAGAGCTTTTTGCATTTGGTAACTTAAAAGTAGAGACTACAGGGGAAATCCTGTCTCACTATAGCTGATAGAATTTCAGAGGGGGCAAAATGTTACCTCTTTGTGCATAAGGCTGGTCTTGTCTATGAATGTGAATGGAACTGATAAATTGCTTTATTTGCCCCCTCTATGCCTTTGCAATAATGACATTTTTTACCTGAGTTCTGGGTGGTTTCTAAGAAAGTTGCTGGCTTTTAATGGAGGATTTTTCTTACAAAACCCAGAAACAACTTTTAATACATGGTTCAGAACATGAATTCACCAGTTTCCTCAGGAATCTGTGGATTAGGAATTGGGAGAGGTAGGTGTAAATTTGGTAAGCACTGAGTAGATGTGTGACAAAGAGTGAAGATATAGCAGGAGAAAAAGAGCAGGCATGATAAGGAAAAGACTGCAGGCAAATGATGAAGTTGGAAGTAGCTGGGAAAGAAGATACCTAACGGCAACAAGTGGACTGGGTTTAGCTGCAGGAATTAAAGCCAACAAAATACTCCCTGCTGGAGCTGGAATGGAACCCAGGAGCCATGCCAGCACACAGTTCTGTGGTTTGCTGGCAAAACACAATGGTGCACACTAGAAATGATAAACTTTTGCAGGTGTCCTCCACTCCCTGAGCTCCAGGAACCAAGATTAGGCTGAGGTGACTCACACAAGTGAGACATGTCAGAAAAATGCCCTTTAATGAAGTGTCCCTTATATTGCCTTGGTAATTTTAGAGCAGATGTCATATGCGATACGTGGCAGGACACACACGTGGGCTCAGCTGCCTTCTGCCAAACATAAGACTTGGGATGGACTCCCAGTGGCTGCTGTCAGTGCAATGGGTGGGTCTGAGGAGCTTTACAACAGCACCATCTTTCACGGCACAGCCTGGAATCTGATCCAGCACTAGATGCTGCTGTGGGTTGCTTTGCATCATGGCTTTCGATTTGTGAAAGCTCTGGGTCCTTGTAGCTACAAAGGCACCCTATACTCATTAGAGCATGCTAATGTTCCTAAGAATTCTGAATAACTGGAGCCTTCAGACTCAACTGAGTAATAGTTCTTAGTTTAACATCTTCTTCTTGTCCCCATCAGTAAAGGATGTTTTTGGGGATAAATGCTCTTGCTCATGAAGCCTTCAGACATGGTGCTACAAGGAGTACAAGATGCTCAGTCAAGCATGCCCTTTCCTTCCCTTACTGTGGCACTGAAGGACTGAGGGAGGTGATTTATGCTTGCTGCTTGTAGGAAATTCCATGGGGAAATGAAGCCTTCTGTCTTCAGAACAGGATTTTGATAAGTGTGTCCTGAGGCCACACACAGCATAAGAAGTGAGTGAGGAAAATGGCAGTGAACAAATACAGAGCAGCCAGAGCACTTGGAGCATGCAGAGAGAGAAGTGTTTTAAGAGGAAAAGATAAAAAAGGGCTAGGATCACTCACTTCCAGAATTTATCACATTACAATCTCACAGGAGATGAGCTACAGTTCTCCAGGATGTACTTAATTTCTGACATTTTCTCTCTTTTAAGTGCTTGACCTGACATCTTTTACAGTGTTTAATACATTTCTGAGGGTGGGAATTCATGCACATACCCACTCACAAGCCAGGTGTGTGCACTATAGTTACTTAACATACACAGTAGATACATATTTGAATTCAAAAGCATTTTTAGAAAGTAGTTTTTAGTTACTATCACTCTTATAACTGATATTCCTCACTTATGGAAGTGTTAGATTTTATTTGTGGTATCTGATCTTTATAAAACATCTGGAAAGGAATGGATTATGGTTAAAGATGTTTTCTTTAGTTCTTTAGACCAACTTGCAGTCTATGTTAATAACCAATCTGCATGGAGATTTTTTCCAGCATCCTAAAAAAATTGCCCCAGATTTTGCTTCCCTCTTGCAGCCAAACTGCATCTGGTGCCCAGCTGATTTAACTGTCAGGATACCTATAGCAGGCTGGTGTATATGTACAGAGATTCACAAACGTGATGGAGGCTGGAGCTCTCCATCATCATGCATTCCCCATATGGGGGAAGCAGGATAAGAAATCATTGTTTCCTTTCAACAAGCCCAGAAGAAAAGCAGAAACCTGCCGAGATGTAGCCTGAGAAATGTCTGATCACAGAATCCCAGGATGGCTCAGGCTGGAAGGGACCACAGTGGGGCAGCTGGTCCCACCTCCCTGCTCCAGCAGGGCCATCCCAGAGCACAGGGCACAGGATTGTGTCCAGA
>JANIJU010000072.1:0-26279 GCA_025504685.1 Leucosticte australis
ATCTATATCTATATCTATATCTATATCTATATCTATCCTGACATTTGGAATGTTCTCTTTCCATATGTAGGAGATGTAAGTGTGATTCTAGCTCGTATATCCAGGCTGTGATGTGTCAAATGTAAGAAGAAGTTGCAACAGTCTGATGCTGAAATGACAATTAATGTGTGGGAAAATTGTGGGAACTCAGACCTCACTGCTGAGATCCCATTTATTTAGTGTACACACCATGCCCTTCATTAAACCCATTTTTTTGTATTAATTTTATCTCATTTTTTCCAGCCTGTGATACAGGTTATTGACCTTCAGCATTTGTACAGACTGATAACAAACGATAAGTAAAGTACAGATACAAATAAATAATCAGTACCACCTATGCCCATTGCCCAGTTGTTAATTTTGCAAAACATCTTATTCTGTAACATGATAGGTATGGTTTATTTTGCTTTGAAAGTAAAGTGCTTTGGCATTCAGTGCTCTGCAGCTTTAAATTCTCATTTAAATGCTTGTCTCCTGAAGGCCCCATTCTTTACCCCTTGAGGCAGAGACTTTGACCTCTTTCACCAGCTGCTTCATTTTTCTCTTTTCTTTTGATCCTTTTAGCTGGAACTTTCAATCTTCAGTCTATGGAAGAACAAAATTCTGGCATTAAACATAAAATCATATTCCACCTTCATTTCTGAATAGTGCTTATTTGATTCAAATAAATAACTTTATTTGAAAGAAGGAGTAGAAAAAGTATGATACTTCAGATAAATATTACTGGGATCAATGGAGCAAAATAAAATAAACCTGTATTTGCTACAAACCCTGAATTTTACTTGTTTGAAAATTTCACTACAAGGGTTTCTCCTTTGTGATCTCAGGCCAATCATCTCATTAATGTTGTGATAGGACATGATGTCTTTCTTTCTCCTGGTATCTTCTTCTATTCTTCTGATGATTTTGGACAAAAATAAGCAGAGAGAAATTAGAGACAAAGGGAAAGGATGATGTCAGCTGTTATGCTGTGACTGTGTTAGCTTTACTGACTTAGGAAATCCTGTTTAAAGATTATTCTGGCTCATCCTGAACACACAGATAACTCCTTGCAGAAGTGTAAAAGTTCAATCTATCCTACCGGTGTTAGAGAGACAGAACATACTGACATTTCAGTAAACCCCTGCATTAGAATTTTAAATAGAATTTAGGGAGTTTGTTATCCAAAGTCCTGGTGAAAAATACTTAACCACTCCCAGCCTTAATTTCCCTAAAATATTCATGGGATTTAGAAAGCCTAGCTTGTGAAAGAGGTTCTGTCATGCACCTGCAGAGTATCTTCAAGAAACTGGGACCACATCTCTCTTTGGTAAATAATTCCTGAATATGTGACCTGTGACTCTTCTGCTCATCAGGGGCACACCTTCTGGGTGCAACAGATCCTGGATGCTTTCCCACAAAACTGGGAAATGGTAATGGAAAACTGAGTAATGGAAATTACCCAAAACTGGTTAATGGGAAAGGAATTAGCCTTAAAGACACTGTAACACCAAATACGACACTCTGAGGGAAATCAGTCCCTATTTACAGTGTGCCATGTTTGTTAATTCACTATAAAACATTGATCCTTCTGGGTGTAAATATTATCCCACAGAATATTAACTGCATATCCAGCCTTGCTTCCCAGTGTTGTCTTGTTGATTCACATCTCATTCCTTCCTTGCCTTTTTCTTCCTTTTTTTCCTCCTCTGGTGGAAAGTTTGGATTTCTGCTTCCCAAATGGGCCAGGTACATTGGAGCCTGACTCTCTGCTATGCAACGTCATCCAACCAGCTTTCCCAAACTCTGCATCTCTTCTCTTTTGGTTTCCCACTGCCCTTCTGCCTCCTTCTGCCAGATGCTGCCTCATTCTGGGCCTGACTTGAGGATATTCTGTCTGATTTGCATCCCACAGCTGCTATTTGATCTCAGTTCTACTCTTTTCTCCCTCTTCCTCCTCCTGCTAGTTTTGATCTAGTTCCAGAGTTTCATTATCTAATTCATTTGTTCTGGTAGACCTTTAATTTCTTCATCTTTTATTAGGCCTAATGGGAATTGTTTTCTCGCTTTAGAGCTTAGTGATGGCTTCTTTTCCCGTTTAATGTGTCCAGGCTGCCAGGCACTTGTACCAGACTGCACCTCAGCCTCCAGCAGGCCATGGTTGTTATCTGGCTTTTTCCAGCAGTTTTTTGGCTCAGAACCAAGAACACAGGAGTGCACCAAATGCCTGTGTGGTGTCTGCCCCTCACAATGGGACACAATTACCCGCTCACTTCAGATATTGTCACTCTAAAAACTCTGCCTTTCTCTACATATGGCTGGACATGGTTCATTTGTGAGGTTTGTTTGGGAGACAGGCAGGAGAGGTTACACCTCCTGCAGCAAAAAAACCCCCTCAGCTGCCTTTTTGCCAAGTTCCAATTTCAGGAATCCAAAGAGCCATCTTGGTTGTGACTTAAAGATGGCAAACCCTGAGAGCAGCAGGCTGAGGACATGTACAGGCACAGAGGTTTGGTTTCCAACCCTCTTGTGTCCCAGTTAAATGTGTGTTTTTTCTCTTAATAAACCTCACCTAGGGCTCCTAGGTACTGTGTAACACAGGTGTAATATACAAGGAATTGTCATGAGTAACTTCTGCTTGAATGAAAAGGATGGTGACTACACACTTGAAAAAGTTGCATTTTGAGTTGCATCTTACCCAAAGGAGATGTAATTAATTATGTGTCTTGGAGTTCTTCAGAAATATTGTGGTCTACTAGAGTAGTAGGCCAATAATAATTAAGAGTAAGTATTGATTGGACACATGACAGGAGAAAGCAGGAGTAGGACAAGGCAAGAAGAAGGACACGGTGATCACAAGAATGATGTGATTTTTAATTTTCCCCCATATAAATACTATAGATTTTTCTAAAGGTTAATTATGTGTATTTGGAGCTTTTGGAAAAATGGGACCCTTTTTAAAATTTTTTTTTCCTGGAGAAATGCAGGGTATGTGGAGATTTCCAAGCTTCTTTACAAATCAGTCTTACATCGATGTCTTGTGGGTGTTGAGTGCTGCCCACACTTGGGTAGCAAGGTCACTGTATGGAGACCTCAGAGTAGCCTTTTGGTATCTGAAGGGGCCTCCAGGGAAGCTGGAGAGGGACTTTTCATCAGGAACTGTAGTGATAGGACAAGGGGAATGGCTGCACACTGGTAGAGAGCAGGTTTAGGTTGGATATTGGAAAGAAATTGTTCCCTGTGAGGGTGGTGAGGCCCGGGCACATGTTGCCCAGAGAACCTGTGGCTACCCCATCCCTGGAAGGGTTCCAGGCCAGGTTGGATGGGGCTCTGAGCAAGCTGGGCTAGTGGACGAATTTCTTCCCGATATCCAATCTAAACCTGCTCTCTGTCAGCATGAAGCCATTCCCCCTTGTCTTGTCGCTCCAGGCCCTTGTCAAGAGCTTCTCTCCATCTTTCCTGTGGGCTCCCTTCTGGGAGTGCCACAATGAGGTCACTCCAAAGCCTTCCCTTCTCCAGGCTGAGCAATCCCAATCCTCTCAGCCTTTCCTCACAGGAGAGGTGCTTCATCCCTTCAGTAAACTTTGTGTTTTATTCTGTGATTTTGGAAAGCAACATTGCTGGTTTTAGCTGGGCTAGAGTTAATCTTATTCCTAGTGGCTGGAATGGGGCTGTGGTTTGGATTTGTGGTGAACACAGGGGTGATAATATTATGGACAAATGAGGCCAGACTTTCTTCAGAGAAAAAGACTCTTGTTTATTTAAAAAGAGCTACAGGAGACGGAAGGCCCAAGATAGGCTCAGACCCCCACGCAACAAGTAAAAAAAATAACAGTGTGTCTACTCCACCTACACACTGGGTTCTCCAGGAAGCAAGTTCCTCAAAAGAACCCCAAACTCAACTGAACTCCCATTTTTATAACCCCCCTCCAGGTCCAGGATTGGTGGGTTTTGGATCCACCAATTTTGGGTTTTGGATTGGCTTGTTTCTGGTGTTCATATTGGTCTTTATTGTCGTTCACTCCTGACCAATCATTTCCTCGGGGCGTCGAATGATTGGTTAGGTCTTTCACCCAATCTCCTTCCGTGGCACTGGTTTTATTGTGCTGACTCTGTTTCTGGATGTTATTCTGCCCCTTTGGACCATTCCCCTGCTATATCCTGGACCCTTTAGGACTTGCAAAGAACATTGACTAACCCCCTTAAAACAATAACTCCCCTTCCCAATGTTACAGTAACCAACTCAACCTTAACTCAATACAAACTGAATCTCACTTATAACAACTATACAGAAATGTTTTTTGTTATTGCTGGGCAGGGATTGTAGAGAGCCAAGGCCTTTTCTGCTTTTCCTACTGTCAGGCTGGTGAAGGAAGTTGTGGGTGCTTGGAGATTTGGTAGGAGACACAGCCAGGACAGGTGACTCCAGCTGACCAAAGGATATTTCAGACCAGCTGACATCATGCTCAATATATAAAAGGGAGGGAGAAGGAGGAAGGTGGAAATGTTTGGGATGATGTCTTTTTGTCTTCCCAAATATGTGTGATGGACCCCTGCCCTCCTGGAGGTGGCTAAACATCTGCCTGCCCATGGGGAGTGGTGAAAGAACTCCTTGTTTTACTTTATTTGTGCACACAGCTTTTGCTTTTCCTGTCAAACTGTCTTTGTCTCAACCCATGAATTTTCTCACTTCTGCCTTTCTGATCCTCTCTCTGATTCCTGTGGTGAGGGGGTGAGTGAGGGGCTGCTGGGTGGGGTTAATCCAGGACAGGAAAATGGACATGGGACCTTGACACACCAAGGGGAGATCTGAAATCAGGCTTTGGGCTAAGTGGAAAGAAACAATTTTTCCTCATTCAAGCAGTTGCATTCTGTTACAGGTTTGTTGGAACAGTTAAACAAAACCTATAATTTATGTGTTTGGAAATATTTGTTGTCCCTCGTTTTTTATTTGAAGGGGAGGAGGAAGGACTTCAGTGTCCAGGCTCTGGTTGTGTAGAGGAACAGGTTGTGGGGATATGTGCACACTCAGTTCAGCCAGGTATCCCCATTCTTATATAAGGATATAGATACATCGAACAACCAAGATATCCATCAATGCCTCACAAGTCCTGTATATTGTCAGTAACAGTATTTTAAACCAAAACATTTTTCATTCTTAGCAAAGAAAAAAAAATCTTTGAATCACAGTTCCAGTGAAAACCTTTCCCCAAGTTATCACAGTTTAGTTGTGTTTACATGGTACAACCTAACTGTTCCTAGCAAAATTCTGGTGCATGGAGCAAAACAAATCATTCTCATAGAGTATTGATGAAAGGAAATAAATTAATTTTAAACAATCTGTAGCAATGAGTTCTCTGGACAGGGCCTCTGCAGTGCTAATCCTTACTCACAGGATTAAGTGTTTTGTTACAGTGAAGTGTCAATGTTGTGGCCTGAGAGGAACTATCTGTGCTTGGTTTGATAACTGTGGGGTTCCCTCTTATTTTTCTCAGTGTGATTTGACATATCAGACTTCCAGCTCCTCAAATCGATCTCCCTCCCTAGAGGTCTCTCATGTCCAGCACCCTATGGAGAATTGTCACTTTCGGGAGATGCCTGTCTCTAACCATTAAAATAATTTAGACCCTCAGGATATCTCCAGCTTTTCTTCATGCTTTCCCAAGGGCTCTTCCATTCTTTGGGTCCAGTCTTGCAGGTCCTCCTGAGTATTTCCCAGTTTCATATTCAACTTTGGTACTTGACTCCAGGTTTGGTAGTGGATTAGCTCACAGAACTGAGAAAGGTGGCACAGCTTTTTCTGGTACAAAAAGGGTTCTTAATTTGTAGCTGTGTTGTCTGGAATGATTTAAAAGGATAATTAGTTCATCCAAAGGTCTCAAACACAGTTATAGCCACATTTGCGTTAAACAAAGAAACCCCCCTTACAAACAATGAACTTTTTGTGTTTTGTAGTCCTGTTTACTTCTCAAATGAACTTTCCCCTTCTCATAATCTTATTCAGAGGGTGAAACAAACCTACTTAATACATTCTACACTTTGCTTGTTCTGGAAAAATGAACAGGATTTGTTGCTGAAGTTCCCTGGAAGTTTTCAGAAAAGCTGCTTTGAGCTCTGCTGGTGACAAGGCTCAGCAAGGCTGATGGGTGATGGCAGCTCAGAACAGATCTGTAGGTACCTGAGACTGTTCTTGGGAGGTGAAAAAGCTTTGAACACAGCCTCTCTTGTTCTGCTGATCTTTCCCTAGAAGCCCAAGACAATTTAAAATGGTGAAAAACATCTCTGAAAGTAACTATTACTTTTTCAATTACGTCCTAATCTATAAAATCATTGAAAAGCAAACGAATGTATCACAAAGTTCAGATATTCTAATCAATAATTTGAGCAGGTAACAGTCACAATTGCAATTGCCTGAAAATCTGTGAATTAAGAGGGAAACTGGGGAGATCTGTCCCTTAGCAAGTATATCAAATGAATATAATCATTATATTAATCATATATATATGTCAATAATTATGAGAGCAATCAATATATGTCAATAATCAATGAGAGCAACAGGGATGAAGACAGATCTGTAAAATACTAATCTCTAGAGAAGACACTTTTCCATTTAACCTTTGACAGGAACATTTTCAGCAAAATGATTGATTGAATTAATTAAACATTATTAACATCAAACCCAAACTTGTTTACCCAAGAGTAATTGAAGCATATTTAGATTCCTGGGTCTCTATGCATCAAATATGATATGGTTGATGTCATCTCTCTCAATTTACTTGCTTTTTGATCCTGTAGTATTTATGTGATTTCACTTCCTCCTGCAGAGTACAGCATGGCCTTTGCCAGATCTTTTCCCTGCCAGATGCCTGGCAATTTTGAAAGCAGGAATTGCATAGCTTATAAGTTTAGGAAATGGTGACAGTCTTTTTCATAAGAGCTCATCTGTGTGTGCTCAGACACATGCTTAGAACTTCAAAAATGTCAGAGAGAACGGTAACAGGGGATAGTCCAACCTGTAGGAAAACAGGAAAAAATATACAAATGGTTCCTTTAAATCAGAGGAAAGATTAATTCCTTGATTTGCAGTCTTTGAATGTTTTGGGGGCAGGCAGTCATCAGACATCACCTGTTCATGACTCACCTTGATGGCATTATTTGGAGTGCCCAGGCTGGTTGAGTCACTGCTTCATCTTCTCTTCCCAAGTTCAAAAGCAGGAATCATTCTTTGCCTCTGGCACAGCGGCCTGGAAAAAGGAGCACCATCTTCTGCCTTCAGCTGAGCCTTCAAGGCAGTGATTGTGACTTGTGCTGCCCTGCAGCCCCTCAGCCCAAGGTGCTCCTAGTGAACCAGGAGGTGCAGATCCCTACAGCTCTCCCTTTTCCCCTTGTTATCCTGCTTGTCCTCCTCATGGGCCAGCTGGGAAAACCTCACTGAGCCTGGCAGCTCCTTTTTAACATCCTCTCTCACAGCAACAAACCAAGCAGGCTCTGAAAATAAACAAGGAGTGGGATAAAGAGGAGGTGAATTTGCGGAAGCTGCCTCAGCCCCCAGTTCTGGGCACCACTTGACACCAGCACAGTCATTTTCCTTCACCCACATTCTCAAATTTAAGGAGCTTGACATGTTCTGGATTGTGGTTGATGGTCCAGTCAGTGGTTGCTGCTCCTTATCCATGCTTCTACATCTCTATATATTTTTAATACACACTCTTGTTACTTCTAAAATAGACACAGATGTGTTTTGGGAGCTGTCACAACCCCTGTTTTACCAGGCAATGAATCAGAGAATTAATCACTTGCAGCTTTCGGCAGTACAGGGATATAGAGTCACTCCTATCAATTTACTAACCAAGAAACAAAGTGCTAATTTGGTTGCTAGCCACATAAAGTTCACACAAGGTAAAGGAGAGTAAAACATAAGTGAACATGTAGTCTGACTCCTCTGCAAATTGTGAGTGTGATGGTGTGTTAAGTAAATGCACCTCAGTTACTGATTTCTTTTTTTTTTGTTTTGCAAAAAGCAGAGTACCAAATTCTAAAACGTTATTTAAAACATTACTGTATTCCTAATAGAGTCTGACTGTAACAAACCAGTGTGTTAAATGAAATGCTTCAAGGATGAATCAGTACAAGAAAGCAAAAATTTTCTGTGGATTTTTTGATGCAGGACATACAGGACTTACCTTTTGAAACATTATGGCTTTTTAGATTGTCTGAGATTTCCTTTTCTGAATTGCTAGTCAATCCAGAAGGATGTTCCCTAATATTTATCACATCAGTCCTCACATTTTTAGTCCTATTTAGAATGTAAATTAGTTCTCACTACAGCAAGTTATTTTACATTACCAGCATTACTTTTGTTAACAGCTGAATGCAAAACCCTTTTAAGTTCTTGAGCTTTTCTCACAATAATAAGAAGACATCGATTTGCTTCATCTGGTACAAAATAATTCCTTCCATCTCTACCCATGTCATGGTTCAGTGCTGCTGGGATCATCCATGCAGGAAAAAAGGAGCATTTCCTTTACAGATATCTCCAGTCACTTTTCACTCTTTAAAGATCCTCCCCTGATGCTAAAAAGTACCATGCCAAGGCCCCACTCTTGTGGTTGTTTCAAACTTTTTTTCTGAATTTACTAAGCTGATTTTATGTGAATGAAATCATCTTATCAGTCAGAACAGTAGCTTTTACATTATGTTGATGTTTCCAGCTAAGGACTCAGTTAAAGGGCATTTCATCCGCTGGTCCAGCAGCCTGGATAGAAATGGGATTAAGGTGTGAAAGAGGAACTGCAAAGAGGGAGATGCTCAAGGAAGGGGTTCAGCCATCCTGTTTCATGCACTGCTGAAGGTCATTAAATCCCAGCAGCCTGCAGGTGGATGGAGTTGGCCTCTGCCATTCTGCAGCTTCATGGTGAAGGCAGGCTGTGCTCTGTATTGAATTTGAAATCTTGAATTGTCCCCTGTGGCTGGCAGGGGTGGCTGAGCCATAGAGGGCATACTCTACTCCCTTTTCCCGAGGATCCAAGATGTGCTTCTTTCCCTCCCCCCTTCCTTTAACTGCCTTCAGAACTGATTTGGCAGCTGCTGCCCTGGGTGTGCCCCAGTGGGATTGGGCATCCCTGCTCTGATCCATTTCCTTCCTAAGGTGGAGATGGGGTGCTGAGCTCCATGAAAGGTAAAGGTCTGGCTGGGATGTGCTGCTGTCCTGGAGGGCATGGCTGCCAGCCCTGTGTGTCCTTTCCCTGGTGCCCGCATCACCACCCCCGCTTGGCTTTTCACGGCCATTGCAGACATCTCCATTACTTATCTGAAGTCTGGGAAAGAAGGCAGTAAACAAAATTTGATCAGGAGGTATGGGATGAACACCTACTTTCCCAAATGCATTGTTACAGTACAGAGGAGGCGGTGGGAAAAAATAGATGGGTCAGAAATGCTGGTGAAAATTATGTTTCCTTTTTCGGTCTACTCCAAGAAGATGTAAATACCCCAGTGTGGTGCTTGATCACAGAGTTCAGCACAATCTTTTCAAGCTTTGTCTCCTAACACAAAGATTGTGATAGATGAGTAATGCAATGATTGACTCTCACAATTAACAGACAAATATAATGGATATAGGTTAAGAAAAGTTTTATAGATGTTTCACCCCTTTGCGTTGTTATCAAGGGACATCCCGGGCTGGGACATTTGGGACAGTCACCTTGTCACTATGGCAACATCTGACCTCAAATCAGGATTTGAGGAAGTAAATGGAGGCCACACCTCCATTGTGTGGCCAAGCACATGGTGGGGAAAATTCCTTGCTCCCAGCACCGTAACATTTTCTCTATTCAGTCTTCTGTTATATTTTTGATAAGGTTTAATAAACCTTTCTAAATTTATGAAAAGTGAGTGGCCATTTCTCACAAAGATTTAATCTTTTGACAGTCTGCCCATTCTCCTGAGCATGAGAGTGCAGGTACATTTGTAGCTGTGGTTGAAGACATTTTACCATTGAATAATCACAAACTGTTCCTGCTACTACCATATTTTTACTCTTAACATTTTACAACCTGAATCCCAGGTGCTCATGGCCCATCTGCAAAGTTAGAAGTATACAAATCAAGTTTTCCTACAGAGAATACTAAGCCACAGTTCCATGGGATACTTGTCTTCTCAGTGCCACAGAAAGGTGTTCAAGCCTACCTAAAGATGCTTGAGGTGTGGGATTTAGTGCAAAACATGAGCACATCCCTTCTCTGGCCTGCCTTTCAAAGCTAGGAGTCACATGCTTTGTCTCATTTCTCTCTTCCATTTCAAAGAGTTGTTACTTAGCAGAGAGAACAATTTCTAGCTTGGCACAATTTCCGGGTTCTCCCCCTTTCAACTGTATCCATCTTTTGTTTCTTCTTTGAGCCCCAGCAGGCCAGGCCCACATGTGTGGACATGGGGTGTAGCACAGTGGTGCTCTGCTCTGTGTCACTCGGCACTTTTATCCAGCTCTCAGAGGTGCTGAAAGTGCTGTAAGCACATGAGGTACCTCACTGACCTCAATTGTGCTTGTTTCCTGTTTCAAGACTGCTTTTTATTGCCAAGTAGTGCAAAAAAAAACCCCCACATTAGAATAAATGAGATGCAGGTCATAGATTTATGGATACAATACCACAGCTAACAAAATTAATATACCACAGCTAAATAAATTAATCTAAAAAGACCCTTTAAGTTCTGCTGGTGGAGGATTATGTGCAGATGAGGCCCAACAATATGCTCTTTATGACAAATGGGCACTTTTTTTCTACCTGTAAATTTACATCACTTTGTCTATGTGAGGCTGATTTAAACAGGACTGGTGAAACAAGCTCAATATCTATGTGATTAAATGAATGCATCTCATGCTGTCCCAGTTTAATTGCATTTGTTTTATTTTATCTCAAGTAAATTAATGATTTATCTGAGGTCACGCCTTCAAAGGGCTGAAGTATAGCTTTGTTTGTTTGTTTTGTTGGTTTAGGTTTTTTGGATTTTTTTGAGGTTTTTCTGTGAACATTTCACAGTCAGCTGCAGTGTTTTGTGATGCTGTTGCCCCTTCTGTGAAGGATTTCCCCACCACATGCATTGGTCAGAATGCCCTTGCTCTTCGCAGGTACTCCGGGGAAATTCTGCCTTTTTGTGTGCGTAGGGGAGTGGAAGCACTGGAAGTTACCCTGAAGCATGTGAGAAATGCTCCCACATGTCATTCCCCAGACACTGCTGTGAAAGCAGGGACTTGGCCAGGACCCTGCTACAAATAACAAAGGTCAGTGACATCTTAACACAGTGCAGCTGCTTCCTACTCAAATGTGAGTCAAAGATTTTGCTGTATCAGTTTTTAAACTGATTGAATTGGTATCTGCAGTTTCCTGTCTAGACAACGCCTCACTTGTAAATCCAAACAAATCTGGCAAAAGTGGGGAATGACAGTGTCTCACTGATAAACTCTGTGCTTTTTTTCAGATGTGTGCTTGAATTATGGGAAAAGAAGTGTTAGATATATAAAGGGGGAAAATAAGAGCACAATCTCCCTCCTGCCCCAAACTCCAAAAAAAGAAATCTTCTAATGTCTATTTCAGAAAGTAAGCCCTGAAATGCTTTCTGGATGCTTTAGGTGAAACTATGTCCTCGGGAATGCTCACTCCTCTGGTGAAACATTTCACTGATATCAAGGTTCACTTTTGTGCTTTGGAAAGTCTGTCAGAAAACTGATTGTGTTTTCCCTGTGTTCTAAAACCACTTTTAGTACCCCTGTGAGAAATAACACTAAGAAATAATTTTCCAGTGCTCCAGATAAAGGGGCATCAAAGTGACTGACTGTTTGTAGTTGGTTTTTGTTTTCCATCCTTTTAATTCACTGTGTAATTCTTTACGTAGAGGCATCACTAAAGACTTGTAACATGCTTAGTCTTAACACAGAGTGCTCATGTCCAACAAAATGCTAGAGGCAGAGAAGGGACACAGATTTTTCTTTAAACCAGGTGCCTCATGTGACCATGGCTGTGTTTTATTAGTGGAGCTTCTTAGGGAGGGTGAGGGGAAAGGTAGAACCTTGGCAATGCTGTTGCTGGATGTAGAGAGCTCAGTGCTTTGCAAGGAGGACAGGGGTTAAATCACTCTCCTTTCCTCTCTGGAGTTGGAGGGGTAGAAGGATCTTCCCACAAGACCCCAGGAAAAGCTCTGAGAGGGGCTCAGGTCTGTGTAGCCCCAAGGACCATGGAAGTCCCAGTGATGACACAATTTAAAGATGCCTAAGTGTGGACACATTCAATTATACTCACTCCTGTGAGTGCCAATTAAGATATAGACATAATTAATAAATTGGAATTAACTTGTCAGGGAAAGCATATTTGAAGCCTTGTTGCAATCGCAGAGATATTTAAAGTGTCTTCTCCTTCTGCTTAGTTGTGTGTGAACAAACACAACTAAGCACCTTAAAGGAAAAACACTGTGTTTGGTCATTCTTGTTTTTTCTCAAGTAGGTATTTGCCATTTATTTGTCTGTAGTCTCTTAGCTATTTCTAGAACAGGCTGCATGCTATAATTTTATGTGAAGCAGGGTTGAAGATCCATAGGGGGCCAGAGAAACTCCTCTTGGGGCTGAGAACAGCCAAGGACAGGTCTAAATAAGCTCTCAGAGGTCACCATGCAGTCCGAGGGTGAAAAGGAAGACAATCCTTGGCCTGCCTGCCCGTCCAACCTTTTTTTGCCACTCTAACCTTGCACTGAGGGGGTGGAAGTGGATGGGGCAGGCATGGGGGTGGTCCCTGGGTTCCAAATCCAGGCGAAGCAAGGGAAGAGCACGCCAGGTTTTCTCCAGGATACACAAGTTCACAAATATTAGGGCTGGTGGAGTCACAAGGCTGGCTTTGTTGATTTAATAGTATTCAGCTGTTCCCTGTTTCCATGTAACCCTACACCTTTCCTAGCAAAACTATTTATTATCCCATATTAATAATAGCAGTGTTTTTTCAAAGTCACCTACCACGACCTGCCCTCACATCAACATCTCAGACTCTCTCATGGGATTCTGGGAAGGAATTGTCTTATCTTGCCCAAAGATTTCAAGGCTTATGAGGCAGCATAAGAGCATATGAGGCAGCATAAGCCTGTGTGATGTTTCTGCCCCTAAACCAGAGCTCCCATTTGGCTGTAAAAGCCTCGCAGCACAAAATGTTCTTTGTCACTGGCCCAGCGATTCTCAATTGAAGTTGCTTGTTCTCATTACAGCCAGGGAGTAGCATCTCTTACCAGCAAAGAAACCACACTGAGCTTGGACAGCCAAAGTAGTCAGAAAATTTATGTCCCTTTATGATGGCTGTGACAGGACATTGAATTATGTGTGTCTGTTATCTCATTAGTTCCCAGTTCACCTTTTTTTTTTTTAATCAGTTTCTTTTTTGATTTACTAGAAGACTCTAAAGCTTTTTTTTTTTCACCTGTATGTATGTGCTGATTTTCTTCAGAGTAAGGACTCTTGTGGGTTAAAATACACAGCAGTTAGACTATCCTTTACAGGTTCACTTCAAGTAAATTACTCCCTATTCCTGGAATTGGACAGCATTTTGATTTAAGTACATTTTTGTTATGTAAAATATCTGCTATGATTAAAGTTATGGATTAAGAGATTTTCCTCTTTGGCTTGTTTAGCTCAGCATTCCTTATTTGAAACTAGAGTTTGACATCTCTAGCTAGGAGCATTTTCTAATTAAAGAAAATATTCTTTTGAGGTCAGGCATGCATTAGTAGCCTTCAAAATAAAATTTAAAAGCAAACAACCAAACAAAACAAACAATTCCCAACATGTTAGTCTAACAGTATATTAAGAGGACGTTTTTTATTTAGGAAAAATGCATTTAGTGCTTCAGGAAAGAAAATGTTTATTTCTGTTTTTGAACTGGATATATTATTCAGATCTGATATGCACATTTATTTACCATGATTTAGCATTCTGGTGAAGCTGTACTCTCAGGAAAACAGGTTAGAAGGATAATCTAGGTTCAGAAAAAAACTATTAGCCAATTTATCTTGTGTAATGTGAAATCTGTTTGAGAAAATCCTTTTTGACTTCTTAAAGATTGATTTCTTTTTCATGAGCAAGTTTTTAGAAGAAACGATCTCTCCTGATAGAAAGCAAGGTAGCTCCACATTATTACAACAGGTTTTTTAACCCACCACAAATGAAAAAAGAATAGAAAAAACAAACGCCAAAACATTTGGGGGTTTTACTCATGATCCCAGTAAAACCATTGCTGAACTGAGGTGCTCTAAGATGTCAAATCATCCTGAGTCTAATCTGAGGCTCCACCAAAAATCATTCATGTGACCTTGTCGGTTTTCTATCATTTCCAAAACCGGCCATCTAAAATGGCAGGAACCTAAATCTGTAACCTCAGTTCTGCCCCTTTGGGAAGGTTAGAACTAGGGGGGTGCATTTGTGGCTTGGAAGGGTGTCTAATGTCCAGTATCAACAAATATATTTTTTCTATTTTAAGGGTCATCACACTTGAAACAAACCAAGCAGCTGAAACCTCACAGTTCATCTGTTGCTTCAACTGCCTGTGAAGCAGTTGAAATTGTTCTGTGCAGTTTCACATGACCTAATACTATTTTTATCCTCATTTCACTAATAGGTGACAAAGGCATCTTCTCTCATTAAAGCTTCTCTTGCTGCTTTTGCCATGGGGCTGTGTGCTCTGAACCCACCTACAGTCCTTCACCTCTCAGCCCTTAGGGCCACAAACAGGGAAGGAGGTTCCACCTCATCCAGGAGGTCCTTTGTCTTTGCCTCCCACCTCAATGGCTCTTTTTGCAAGGTCAGTCTGACAGGGTATATTAATTATCTGTAATATCCCTGTAATTCAGATTTTGGAGTTTTACAACTGAGAGCACTCAGCTAGCACAATGCATTTCTTTT
The DNA here is from genome assembly GCA_025504685.1 of Leucosticte australis. Classification (NCBI taxonomy): domain Eukaryota; kingdom Metazoa; phylum Chordata; class Aves; order Passeriformes; family Fringillidae; genus Leucosticte; species Leucosticte australis. The sequence goes on from JANIJU010000072.1 coordinate 14,945, forward strand.
CTGCACTCCTGGAAAAGTAGAATGTCACTTTTGTTGGGCTGGCTGTTCATGTAAATTTGTGAGGCTGATGGACTTTGAGATGTGAAGTGTTTTTGTACAAATCACAGAATCACAGAATGGTTTTGGGCGGGAAGGGACCTTAAAAACCATCCACTTCCAATCCCCTGCCATGGGCAGGGACTCCTTCCACTATCCCAGGTTATTCTGAGCCCAATCCAACCTGACCTGGAATATTTCCAGGGATGGGGCAGCCACAGCTTCTCTGGGCAGCCTGTGCCAGGGCCTCACCACCCTCACAGGGAAGAATTTCTTCCCAATATCGCAACTAAACCTGCTCTGTGTCAGTGTGAAGCCATTCCCCCTTGTCCTGTCACTCCAGGCCCTTGCCAAGAGTCTCTCTCCATCTTTCCTGTGGGCTCCCTTGAGGCACTGGATGGAAGGCCACAATGAGGTCACCCCAAAGCCTGAACAATCCCAATTCTCACAGCCTTTTTATGTGGATATTTATGCACACATATGCATAATGCTGTTGTACAGGAAACTGGTCATACTCCTTAAATCCCTCCTTTTCAATCTCCAGCTGGAGGTACACAGAGTGCTGCTGATTATTTTTCCAAGGACCAAAGCAGAGTGTTTGCTCTCACCTCTGAAACATGGGCTGCTGCTTCGTAGTTAAATCCTCTGCCCCTGGTCCATTTACATGCAATTACTTTGAGAAAACCCAGATGTGGATACCTGATACGAGGTCTACTTTTCATAGCTTTGTTGTGAAAATTGTTGGAAGTTTGCAATACTGCTGTGAGATGGGGGGAAATGGTGCTGAACCCAGCATGTCCAACCTCTAAAAGTCTCTGCAACTGGTGCTGACTCATTGGATTACTCAATATTAACATGTGGGAACCTAGTGGTGCAGTTGCTTCTGCAGGATCCACCAATTACCAGTTCCTAATATTTACAGAGGAACTATGCAAGGCATTAAAAATACCCCTTGACAAGTCTGTCCTTGCTGTGAACAGAGAGCTGTTCTTCAGAGGAGTGACCTCAGGAGGAATTTTCAGCAACTGCTACATCAAAAGGGGATTTTCTTTCTACTTATCATTCTCAGAGGCTCAAAGCCATGGTGCATCAATAATAACTCATGTTTGTGTAATGTGATGCCACAAACCATAAAAACTTCAAGAAGTAACTTGTTCAAGTAACCAGGGAAACCAAAAGCAGCGGAATAAATGTGCTTTTCCACCTCATGAGAAAAAGACTCAAATGGTGATCAGTGCTGAGTACAAATCTATGTCTTTTAAGGGAAAGGTGAATTTCAACTTCCCATTGCGCTCCCTGTAAAAACCAATTGCAGACTTAATAATGGGAACCTTCTGTTTTTTCCACCTTTGAAAATTCAATTTTTCTGTCTCCTATGATGAGAGGGAAATTCTTTGCCTGCCATTTCATGTTTGTTTCTTATTTTTCCTGTTAGCACAATAACGGATTGGCAGGCAGGATGTCTGGGAAGCCAGATGGAATAAGGGAGCAAAGTGGGTGGCCACAACTTTAATAAGATGTGTCCTCTTTGCAGATTATTCCTGTCATGTTATCCGTGGCCAGACAACCACTTGCTGGTAAGAGCAGCCAGAGTGACAAAAGAGCTGCTTCTGAAAAACTCTTTTTTTTTTTCCTGCTAAATACTTTCAAGTACTTTTTTCCTGCTAGGAAAGGAAATATGGCATGTTAGCTCTGGAAATAGAGACTGGAGTTGGGCACAAGTTTTCCAGCCTCTGGTACTTCAAAAGACCTAATAAATCATGGGATAATTGCAGAAGTGTCAAAGGAAAGACAGAAGATGTTGCATGGTGATGTCCAGGGACTATTGTGTTGTCAAATAATTACGAAATAAGGAAATAAAGAAATAAAGAAATAATTTTCCGTACCTAACTGAGAGAGGCCAAAAATGCTAACTAGTTGCTAGATTTTTGCAAGGCTCTTGCTGTTTTCTTGACGTGTCAAAGTCTTCTATTTTCAAAAGTAGTAGAGTACTCATTACCTTTAAATGTTATTTAATGTCGTTAACCAGCTTTCAAGATTCTGAAGATTTCACATTTAAAGTCTTCACAATTGGAAAATATGGAAATTGAGATCTGAGCAGATTTTTTGCCAAGACTTGTATAGTTCATAAAGGCCATGTTAAAAAATAAAATAAAATCTAACCAGTAATTTGCATAAATATGATTTAGATGATTGAATGAAGTCACTGATTTAAAGGTCTGGATTTAAATAAACCTGATTCCAGTATTGTTATTAAAAAAATGTTGTGCAGCAGCATGCAGTGACAGCCCATACATTGCAACTGTGTTGAGATATTGTATGAATCATGCATTTTACGTATGTCAATATATATATTATCCATATATTAGTACACAGAGACCATGATTGAAGAGGTAACATAGCTGGAAAGGTTAATTATACTATCTGAATTGGTTTGCCTTGTTAAAATGAACACTAAGTTCCAGGCTGATCAAAGTTATACACCTGAGTATTATTCATCGGCTTCTAGCTATGAATGGTGATATAATTAAACATTTTATCAGTACCTGAAAAAGCTCTGTCACCTAAAGCCTCTTTATTTTAACACTTTACAGTGGATGTCATAATAAACATCATCTCTATTTTTATTTGCTTTAAATGGAAAGCCAAGCAACTCCTAGTCTGGGTTCATCACCGTGCAGAATGATCCTTTGTTCTCAGGGCCATAGTAATGGGAATGCATGGGCCTCTTGCAGGCAATTCTTCAACAAAAGTGGAAAAGTAAAGCATGTTTTTGGGAACAGACACACTGGTTTGCCCAGCTCACTTGATAATGCTGCTGCATAGACTGAATACAAATTTGTTGTTGTAAGAAGAGATCTTCTGCCTTTGTTTGGGACTGACTCCAAGCACACCTTTTGTGCTTCTCCAGTGGTTTGGTTAGGAATGAGATCTAATATTTCTTCTCCCTGACACAAACACCCAGTGCTTTCCACACAGCCTTTGAAGTACCTTTGATGGGGATTTCACTGATGCCTATCACTACAAAACTGATTCACCATTTGGATGGGCACACTGCATTCATTTTCTATGCCTCATTGTATCTAGCAGCAAGAATTAGCTGAGACCTTTTAGGAAGCTTTATCCAGTTAAAACACAAGATATATTTAGATTTCTTTTGTTCAAAATGTAGTTTAAAATATGGAACATAATTAACTGACAGGGATTTTGCAATCACAGAATCCAAGACAAGATTTTCCTAATAAAGGAAGACTATAGCAGCTAACATATATATGTACAATAGAAAACTTTTCTAACAAGGTTCCTATTGTTAAGAGCTCCTCTTCAGACTGTAGCCCTCCTTATCTTTCCAGCAGCAGCCTATTACACTGACATTTCACAAGCTGAGCCAGGTAAATCTATATGGGGCCGAGTTCCATATTTCATTGGCCTTTAATCTAAACTTGCTTGTATTCAGAACCCTTTAGTCCATTCTGGCTTTTATCTTGCTGGTTGCCTTTGTTAATGTGTTATTTCCATTTTCTCTTTCAACTTAATGATTTTGACTTGGAATAAAAAAGTGTTTTCAGCCCAGACTTCAGAACTGCAGGACCAGCTGTTTGCCTTGTTGCATCTGGTGTGAACTGGGGTGCACAGTCAGTTTATGTCCACTTTATTTGAGAAAGGTTTAAAAGTTTTTCAAGTTGCAGTTTTTTACTGGTTGCTTTTAACACCAGCCAAAGAAACTTGTGCTATAACTGGCTTTTGTTTCCATGCCCATGACACTGGATATTAGGTTTGAAGAGTTAGCACAGCCATCTCATCAGTGTTGTACAATGGGACACTCATATCTCTCATATAAAATTGATTTCCTCATTGTGTTTTGGTGGATCAGCTTCGGGAATGACCTTGGCCTGAAAATGTGGAGAGGTTTTAGAAAACAATAGTATTTTCACTGCCTGAAATTAGCCATAAATAAAATGTAGAGTGTATCTCTCTGTCTCTCTCTATATATATATAAATTCCTCTGAATACAGTAAAAAAGAAAAAGAATAAAGCAGTTTCCTGGTGCTGTGGAATTTTCCAAATGAGATTTTGTTCTTCGTCTATTCAAAAACTATGCAAATGTGCAGCCTTCTTAGAAAATGAACTGGAAATTAAAGGGGTTTTGACCCAAGAGATACCTGTAAAAGCGTATCCAGAGCAACTCTAAAGTGTTCCCACATTTGTGGGCATGATACTTGGAGTTATTTTAAACTGACACATTAGAATAAAAGAGATTTAGTCCACCTGATGTCAAATAGTAAATACTTTACTTAATTTGGAATCCACAAAAAATGAAAAGTAACTTCATGTCAGATATGTACAGAATTTACTGCAGAAAAATCCATATTGTAAAAGGTGTTTGACTCAATTCTATCAAACCTTTTCAAAACCCTGGGTGTTTTCCAAATGAGTCAGAGCTGTTTTGAAAAGAACTTCTTTTAATATAGATTTTATTTGTAATTGGCATTTTTAAAAATACACTGTTCTTGCCTTCATACAAATCAGGACTTCTTGCACACAGAAATATGAATTTGCAAGAGTCCAGGTGTTAGGGGAAAGAGCAGGAGATAGGACTGTCTTAAAACCTTTTCAGAGAGTTATGGAACACGAATCATAACCACAACCCAGAGATAAATGCTTAAATCTTCCTTATGGATATTCCTTTATCCCCCTTCTTCTTCTTTTTGATTTAAGTAAGGTTGGGGTGCCTGAAGTGAGCCAGCAAGGAAGATTACAAGGGCCCAGAGTGACAGGACAAGGGCTTCACACTGACAGAGAGGAGGTTTAGATGAGATATTAGGGAAAAATTCTTCCCTGTGAGGGTGGTGAGGCCCTGGCACAGGTTGCTCAGAGCAGCTGTGGCTGCCCCATCCCTGGCAGTGTTCCTGGCCAAGTTGGAAGGGGCTCTGAACAACCTGGGATAGTGGAAGGTGTCCCTGCAGGGGGACAGGCAGGGTGTTGAAATTAAACCCATGGTAGCAGGTTGAAATGAAATTGTTTTTAAGGTTCCTTCCAACACACAACCCAAACACTTCTGTGATTCTGTGATTTTTGTAAATGGTGGATGCCAATGGGCCCCAGGTATTGTTTGGGAGCCTGTGTAGGTGATGTAGAATCTATTTCTCATTATCTGATTAGGCTGTTGGGCAGTTCTTAATACTACTTAATCCAAACCAGAGTGAAGAAAGTCCTTTGGGTTGAGTCTGGAGGAAACCTGATCTCTGAATGCTTGTTGTCATGCCCATCCCTTTCAATGCTCAGCCCTGCTCTCTTCCTTGGAAGCCCTAAAATTCTTCCTCAGGCAAGGCTTGTGCAGGCCCTTGGAAAACCCCAGAATCTCCAGGTATGGGCCACCCAGTGCTTTGGTGGTGAATTCAGTAGTGTGAGCCCCAGGGCATGCTCAGGCAATGGGATGGTGCTCTGAGCCAACCCAGAAAAAAGTTGCTGCTCTGCTGCTGGCCAGTGGGAGAGGACAACCAAGAAGGCATCTGAGCAGGCTGTGCCTGAAAGCTTTCTAAATCAGGGCTGAGCAGAGGAGTGGTGAGCACACAGTGTGGAATCTGCCATCCCACACGTTGCGCAGAGTAAGGTAATGAATGCACCCACTCACAGGGCAGTGTGGATTGATTTAAGCATCAGGGATGGGGCTGGAGTGTCCCAGCTGCCCTGTGGAGCAGCTCAGGGGAGTCCAGCTGAAGAAGCAAGAGGGAGGAAGTTACTCACACCTTCCAAATCAGAAGGCTAGCATCAGAAACCATGGACCGCTCCTGTGCTTTTTGGGGAGCTGAGCAACCCTTGCACACCAGAGCATGGCAGCCCCCAGAAATGCCATGTATGGTTGGCATGGGGGAGGGAGTGGTTGTAAATTAAATGTGGGGATTCCCACTGAGACCTGGTGGGTGATTATCACTGTGAGAACCCTGCTCTTTGTCACAGCCACTTAGAAATAAAAACAACTAAGAAGACTCCAGGAAGGCTAAAATGTTTTCAGAAAAATCTTTTAGAAACAGGACCTTTTTCTTTAGTTAAGGGTGATGAAAATTCAAACACAACAGAGCTGCTGAGTCTCAGACTGGAGCAAAGTTGAGAAATCTGATCAAGTCCCTGCTAAAGCCCTGTTGGGGCATGTCCAGCTCTCGCAAGCCCCTCAGCTGCCTGAAGAGAGATGTGTAAACACACATTTGCAAACAGTTGTGAAAGAACCACCTCCATTTACTCAGGGCTTGGGTCACATTCAAGCTGAGACCCTCTTTGCCCAGTCCTACTGTCCTGGCAGTGAAACTCTCGTGCCTATTTTTAAATTCTTTCATGTTGCCAAATTGAGAGTTTATGTAAAAGAGGGGCAAGCCTGGATCAGTTGACACAGATAGCATTCTAGAGATTTTGTCTGTCTTTTGTGGCAAGGACAGCGTAATGCCAACCACTTCTACAGGCTTCACCACGGTGGCCTTTCCAGCCTTTCCTTTGCAAATAAGGCTCTTCGCAGCATTTCCTTTCCAGGTGTTAAAGCACATATAAAAGATACAAAATAAAGCCTTTTGAATCATACATGAGCTCTTTCCTACTGCATATTGGGTTTTGTGTGCTGTCACTAAGTCAAACATTTGCATGCTGTTACATAATTAACTGTACTGATCAACAGGTTCTGTGTTGTTGTTTTGGATTAAAAATTTCCCTGGTGTGATTTGTCAGTAGAAAGCAATTGCCTTGGTGGAAAACACAGCTAGCTAAATGCTAGGAAAGAACTGATTAACCTGGAGTGACATGGCCTTTGAGGCAATGGGTTATTTATTTTTCTTTCAAAGTGATTCATTAGGTGAATGGAAAAATCATAAAATCAGAGTGGTGTGGGATGGAAGGGACCTTAAAGATCATCCAGTTCCAACCCCCTGCCATGGGCAGGGACACCTTCCACTAGCCCAGGTTGCTCAGAGCCCCATCCAGCGTGGCCTTGGACACTTCCAGGGGTGGGGCAGCCACAGCTGCTCTGGGCAATCTGTGCCAGGGCTTCACCATCCTCACAGGGAAGAGTTTCTTCTATAATTTCCTCTACTTCTTTGACATTCTCTGGTGAACCACTTTTTAAATGATGAGTTAGGTTTTAATACCTCTTCATGCTTAGAAGGGAATTAAACGGAACTCCTTACTTTCTGGAAGAAAGCCCTATGCTACATCAGAGGTGACACTGGCAAAGCTGGTGGATACATGGCTAGGCTATACAAATTCTTACTTTGAAGAACATCAACTTTGCATCCATGCTATCAGTTTTCTTGTGCATGAGGCCCATCCACCTGCCAGATGATTTTCTAGCTCTCATGGCAATTTTGTGTGCAGTTCCACTTGTAGCCAACTAGTCACACATGTATGTGCTATCTTTCTACCAAGAAGGAGAAAGGTCTTCAGGACTTCAGCTTCTCAGGTTTCCAAACCACTTCAGACTATTAACTCCAAGGACTTCTGAAAAAAAAAAAAAAAAAAAAACAACAAAAACCCAAAAATAGCAACAGCAACAACAAAAAACCCAACACCCAGCAACAAAGCAAATTCTCTCATTGTGATGAATGCTGGATTATTTTTGTATGCATTCTTGGCAAATATGACAACGTGCAGCCCTCGGAGACCATGCTACTGAGCAGATTTTTGACAGCAGCAGCTCTTTCAGCAGAGTCTCTGCCAAGATAATAACAACAATGAGCTGCTTGTTGTCAGAACCCTGAGGAGGCAGAAGGAAAAGTGTCTTGGAAGCAGATGAACTTCACTTAAAGTTCTGCTTTGAGCAGACGAAGAGGGTGCTGAAAGATTGTCAGTAGATACAGAGATAGATTGGAGAAAACAACAAATTTTGGAAGCCCAGTGGAGATTTGGGTCATTGTAAGGTTAGGCAAAGTATGTGTTGGGAATGCAGTGAAATGTGTGCTTGTTTGTGTGTGTATGAGAGTAAGACAATTTTGGGGAGCTGGCTTCCAGGTCTGATGGCAGGTAAATATGGTGTGACACCCCAGTGTGCCTGGAGGGCAGGGCTCGAGTTGTGGAAACTGAATCCTGAACAAGATTCTATCACTTTGCTCAGTACAAGGGATAGTAAATAGCTTTAGGAACCAAGGTGCCCCTGTAAACAGCTATCACTGCTGTCAAAAGAGCCACTCCTTTCCCTGGAGACAGCATTGGTTTAAGTTTTGTTTGTGCCAAGGGGAGAAACAGGGTTAGTTTCTTTCCTTTCGGAAAAGGATTTTGGGGTTTATCTGGAAGGAAAACTTGGCTGAAGCCTGAATCAAACCATAAAACAGAGAAAAAGATTTCCAGTGGTCCATTTTTTCCCTTCTGGGTAGGTGTTGATTTGCTGATGTCTTTGGTCAATGTGCTGGTTGTTCTGGGAACTATTCTGAGGTCAGACATCAATCAGTGGTTCTGGCATTTAATGGCTTCAGGATGGGAACAGCAGGGAAATGAAGAAAAAAAATTTGGACAAAAAAATTGGACAACTGCAGTGGCTGGCCCCTTATTTCAATCCATACTGAAGGGCTAAACCGGTGCAGGATCAGCACTGGATCTTGGTCTCTTTCTAGTGTCACTCCTTTGGTTTCAGGGAACTCCTTTGCTTTAACTAGATGTCTCTTAGTACAGGATCGGGTCTCAGGTACCAGATACCTGCAATTTATTTTTCCAATGTCAAAATTTTATTATAGGTAACTCTTGGAATAGGGCTTAATAAGTAAGATAATGAAAGCCTTTGAAGGCTTTAATTATCTTACTTATAAAGTCCTGGGTCTGCCCCAATAGCTGATATTGGCACTATGTATACCAAGTTCCAACAAGCAGTGCCTTTGTTTCAAAGCCATTTTGCCTAAATGAGTAGAATTTACTGAGAATGTGTACACATCATAGAAGGGGAGTATTTATTCAACATGTGAGAGTGCATAATGGGTATGAACCTCAAATATTGAAAACAGTCCAGAAGACAGAAGGTACAGTTTGATAAATTCTTAGAGTATGGCATTTAAAAGCTCCTAATTTAGAGCTTTTTGCATTTGGTAACTTAAAAGTAGAGACTACAGGGGAAATCCTGTCTCACTATAGCTGATAGAATTTCAGAGGGGGCAAAATGTTACCTCTTTGTGCATAAGGCTGGTCTTGTCTATGAATGTGAATGGAACTGATAAATTGCTTTATTTGCCCCCTCTATGCCTTTGCAATAATGACATTTTTTACCTGAGTTCTGGGTGGTTTCTAAGAAAGTTGCTGGCTTTTAATGGAGGATTTTTCTTACAAAACCCAGAAACAACTTTTAATACATGGTTCAGAATATGAATTCACCAGTTTCCTCAGGAATCTATGGATTAGGAATTGGGAGAGGTAGGTGTAAATTTGGTAAGCACTGAGTAGATGTGTGACAAAGAGTGAAGATATAGCAGGAGAAAAAGAGCAGGCATGATAAGGAAAAGACTGCAGGCAAATGATGAAGTTGGAAGTAGCTGGGAAAGAAGATACCTAACGGCAACAAGTGGACTGGGTTTAGCTGCAGGAATTAAAGCCAACAAAATACTCCCTGCTGGAGCTGGAATGGAACCCAGGAGCCATGCCAGCACACAGTTCTGTGGTTTGCTGGCAAAACACAATGGTGCACACTAGAAATGATAAACTTTTGCAGGTGTCCTCCACTCCCTGAGCTCCAGGAACCAAGATTAGGCTGAGGTGACTCACACAAGTGAGACATGTCAGAAAAATGCCCTTTAATGAAGTGTCCCTTATATTGCCTTGGTAATTTTAGAGCAGATGTCATATGCGATACGTGGCAGGACACACACGTGGGCTCAGCTGCCTTCTGCCAAACATAAGACTTGGGATGGACTCCCAGTGGCTGCTGTCAGTGCAATGGGTGGGTCTGAGGAGCTTTACAACAGCACCATCTTTCACGGCACAGCCTGGAATCTGATCCAGCACTAGATGCTGCTGTGGGTTGCTTTGCATCATGGCTTTCGATTTGTGAAAGCTCTGGGTCCTTGTAGCTACAAAGGCACCCTATACTCATTAGAGCATGCTAATGTTCCTAAGAATTCTGAATAACTGGAGCCTTCAGACTCAACTGAGTAATAGTTCTTAGTTTAACATCTTCTTCTTGTCCCCATCAGTAAAGGATGTTTTTGGGGATAAATGCTCTTGCTCATGAAGCCTTCAGACATGGTGCTACAAGGAGTACAAGATGCTCAGTCAAGCATGCCCTTTCCTTCCCTTACTGTGGCACTGAAGGACTGAGGGAGGTGATTTATGCTTGCTGCTTGTAGGAAATTCCATGGGGAAATGAAGCCTTCTGTCTTCAGAACAGGATTTTGATAAGTGTGTCCTGAGGCCACACACAGCATAAGAAGTGAGTGAGGAAAATGGCAGTGAACAAATACAGAGCAGCCAGAGCACTTGGAGCATGCAGAGAGAGAAGTGTTTTAAGAGGAAAAGATAAAAAAGGGCTAGGATCACTCACTTCCAGAATTTATCACATTACAATCTCACAGGAGATGAGCTACAGTTCTCCAGGATGTACTTAATTTCTGACATTTTCTCTCTTTTAAGTGCTTGACCTGACATCTTTTACAGTGTTTAATACATTTCTGAGGGTGGGAATTCATGCACATACCCACTCACAAGCCAGGTGTGTGCACTATAGTTACTTAACATACACAGTAGATACATATTTGAATTCAAAAGCATTTTTAGAAAGTAGTTTTTAGTTACTATCACTCTTATAACTGATATTCCTCACTTATGGAAGTGTTAGATTTTATTTGTGGTATCTGATCTTTATAAAACATCTGGAAAGGAATGGATTATGGTTAAAGATGTTTTCTTTAGTTCTTTAGACCAACTTGCAGTCTATGTTAATAACCAATCTGCATGGAGATTTTTTCCAGCATCCTAAAAAAATTGCCCCAGATTTTGCTTCCCTCTTGCAGCCAAACTGCATCTGGTGCCCAGCTGATTTAACTGTCAGGATACCTATAGCAGGCTGGTGTATATGTACAGAGATTCACAAACGTGATGGAGGCTGGAGCTCTCCATCATCATGCATTCCCCATATGGGGGAAGCAGGATAAGAAATCATTGTTTCCTTTCAACAAGCCCAGAAGAAAAGCAGAAACCTGCCGAGATGTAGCCTGAGAAATGTCTGATCACAGAATCCCAGGATGGCTCAGGCTGGAAGGGACCACAGTGGGGCAGCTGGTCCCACCTCCCTGCTCCAGCAGGGCCATCCCAGAGCACAGGGCACAGGATTGTGTCCAGA
>JANIJU010000073.1:0-25902 GCA_025504685.1 Leucosticte australis
TGCAATATTATATTCAGAAATTCAAGGCTCTACTGTTAGGTTGCTTACATGGTTTTCTGGCCTTTCTAACTTTGCACAACCACCACTCTTTGCAGCTATATATTTTTGCAGTAAGGCATCACAGGGGTCTGTGAGAAGTTTTAATGTGAAGCAGAACTAACATGCAAGCTACACGTGACATACTCGACATATTTCACTTCAGAAAGTTCCAGTATGCTTAGACGGGATGAAATACGAAAGAAATAGACTTAACACAACATTTCTAAATCTTGGAAATCTATTCCCTGAACTTTGAGTCAGTTTGCAGGACTCTGTAGAAATGCAAACGTGAAGTCCAAGGAGTAGAGCAGAAGGCGTGTTGGGCAGGGGGACAGAAGATTGCTCTGAAGGCTGATGTAAGCAAGATTGCATCCTATAAAGATAGCAGCTGCTTCTGCTGGTGCCAACATCGAGAATTTGTGCCACTGGCCTAGTTTTCTGGGGACTTTTGACCTGTACGCTCTTGAGGGCTTGCAGATGTGAATTAATCTGTCCTTTGATCTTTTCTTTCTTTTGAATGTCTATGACCTGCTTTGGTCTTGTTTACTGTACTGTATCGTTTTCTAAACAGACATGTGTCCACTGTTGGAAAGCTGTAGTTGAAAGTTAGGTTGCAATGATGAGTTGGCTGTCAAAAGAATTAATTTTCTGCTTTAAGCAAAATACCAATAGAAACATTCAATCCACTCCTGTGATACAGATTCATTTTGAATTGACAGGGTAATTTACATTAGTGGTTGTACTGCCTGTGCAATAAATATGACTTGCTTGGTTTCCAATGATGACAATAATCCTCTTTGTAATACTATAAGAATTGAATCCACCATCATTCTTTTCCTATTATTCTTGTGCTGTAAAGGAAAACAGTTTTGCATTAAACAAGGAGTAAAATGCATGCATTTAGCATCATTCTTGCAGGTAGTCCTCAATTCTGAAAAGACCTCTCAGAAGCTGCATCAAACGGGAAAACTAGACAGATGGCAGAATGCAGAACCTGCCATTTAGGATCGAGTACAAAAGAACACCCAAGCAATTCTTCATGGATGCTGCATAAGTACAAAGACACCATTATTTCAAGGTGAAAAATGGTCTATGTGAATCTTGTTCGATGAATAAAAAACTATGCTAATCAAGACACCAGAGTACCAAGCGTGCTACAAGGCTTTTTTGTAATGAACATCATTCCCAGCATGAAAAAGTACTGTTTTTATTGTAGATCCTTTAGGAGTGCGCAACAGTTTGGAAAAAAGTGCTTTACTTTTTACTTTACTTTACTGCGTATCATTCTAAGAGATACTGGAAACAGTTGTTGGAAAACAATGTTATTTTAAAGGTTAATTCTATTCCTAAATACTTCACAGGAAAAAATTGGATCTGCTGTTCATCCTGAAGACTCTTAAAGGAAAATGCCTTGGTTGCGTTCTCTTCTGACTAGTTCAGGAGCTCAGTCTTACTTGCATTCCAATGCTTTTTTATGTTCCTGATGGCACACCTTAGACATCCTTGTCTCCATTACCATCATGATTTCCATATCAAGGGATGAGAATTTTTCTTCATGATTGGTGAAGTTAAGCGTCATAACATTAATGGCAAGTCAATTTGAAGTTTTTTTTCCAAAGGAATCTCTTCCTTCCTGATGAAAACCATCGGCAATAGCAAACCTACTCAGTTTTTCAGGAAGTGATAGAATACACCTGTAGAGTACAATGTCCTCCGAGTTGCCTTTTCACCAGAAGAAGAGAACTGCTGTTTTCTTCTTCTATCACCTTAGACTTTATTCAAAACCTTTTTAAACCTTTGAATTTCTATTTCTAGCTAATTACTATTCTACTAAGAATGGCTGTACTTCTATTAGGGAAACATAAAGGTGCAGGAATATTTTATCTTGTACAAAATTAAGAAAACCCCAGCTATTCAAAATGATACCTGAAAATGACGTCTGTAAGACGGTGGCAGGAGGCTTTTTCCAGAACAATGTGCAGTTCTTCCAATTCTATTTTTCCCTCCGATTACTTTGTACACAACTATTTTTACACAGTCTTCTAAGAGTGGCATGTTACTGCTGGGGTAGGGTATTGCCCTGCCAGCATTGGAATTGACTCGACTGTAGTTGTGTTCAAATTTGCTGATGGGACAAGGGGTTTTTGCTGAACACACTTTAGCAAGCAAGAGAGCTTCTTGGTCTTCAGATGCTATGAGTCCCAGAAAAAGATGAATGAGGTGGTGACACGCCTGGTGTTTTGAAGAGAGATGAAAAACTTCTTTCTGGGGTCACCTCCCTTTTGGTACAGAAAGCGCACAGAGGGCTTTGAAGCAGCACTTTCACCCTCTTTGCATTCACTAGTAAATCTGAGACAGAGCTTGCCCCAAGGCTTGTGCAAAAATACTCTTTTGATGCAACTGTTAACCAGACAATATCTCTGGGAAAATTTGCAGGGGCAGAAAGCAAGCCCTTCCTGGGAAATCTACTGAAATGGTTCAGAAGTTCTTCCCATTCACTGTTGCTAACCTCTGCTGTCTAGCTGTCGGATATGCTTGGGACCATGTTGAAATAATGCTAAACGATGTACTGAGGCTGCAATATTGAGTAAACATGGGTATTTTCCATAGGTGTCAGGGAAAAATATTTCTCTTGGTAAAAATGAGTTCCATAGAAAACAAGAAGAGCATGGTAGAAATAAAATTGCATCAATAGAATGAAGATGCCCAGAATTCTTCTTTTCAAGTTACACAGAGTCAATATTTTCTAAATAAGGTTGTGAAACTTATCAAGAAATAGGAGTCCATTCCACCTGACTGGTGCACAAGTTCATGTTTCCAACGTACAAAAAACATAGTATTAAAAGAAAAATGTTCTGCCTTGTGGAAAAGTAGCCCATGAGTAATTTTATCAAAGGTAGGATGAGATCAAGTATTCCTACCCTACAAGACAGTAGTAGTACTATGAAAAGCCTTTTGGCATCTATTTGACTACAGGAAACTTGAGCGAGCAGAAGTGTCTTTCCCTGCTGCAAGCTGTACTTCCTATTTGCTACTGCTGCTTAAACATTGTCGAAAGAAATCTTGTCAAAATAAGACCAGTGTATAGAAGCAACTGTAACTATCCATTGCCTTCCAGCCAATTTGAACTAGAAAATATCAGACACACACTCTAGTTGAATATTCTAATGCATAGATGGAGTATACCATCACTAAGAAATGGGAACGCTGGACAAAGGAGCAAGTGCAGATGAATTTCAGGGAAGGAAATTATTGGAGAGCTAACTGCAGTCCCTCGACTTTACAAGAAACGATGTCCAGTAAATCCCAACCTGAAACATAAAGAACTCCGTTTTGAAATGGGTTGCATCTGTGGTCCTCTGTTCTTCCTATATGAAGAAACTGTGTTTTGAATCAATCTTCCAAGTGGTATGGCTAAAGACCTTAGATACCTCCAAGTTTTTATTTTTTATTTTTCCAGAAGCAACTGTCTCAAAACCTCTTTCAACTGACTTTTCCCCTTAAGATGCCATATTTTAATAGAGCACCTTGTCATTTAACAGGGTATTCCAAACATCCTTTCCAAATTTAGACTAAAAGTAACGCTCTTCCTAGTTATCTCTCTTTTTTTTGCAGCTTCCTGCTAACATAGGCAGCAAAGTAGAGAACAGACCGCAGCTCTTTCTGGAGCATCTTGAACAAATGCCCTTGCTTATGTCCCAATCTTTCACTTCGCCAAAATCCCTAACCATGAAGACAAGGTTGTGAAGGCGTTACTAGTAGTATTCTATGGCAATGTATGGGTGTGATTTATCAAGTAGAATTTGTATCACATAGATGATACTTGGCAAACAGCAAACGAAGGGGTTTCTTTCAGCTCTCAGACTGATGCTCCATGTCAGTAATTTAATCAAAAGATAACAAGAAGGATATTTTTTAACAGTGAACTTAATTACACCCCTACCCATGGACATCTGAATCTTAGGAATAGACAGTGTCTGATTTAGAAAAAAATCAAGAATGATCACAGCTTAAAGAAGCATATGATCATGAAGACTTTGCTGATGGAACGTAGCCTATTCATTGGCTGAAATGAAGCAGGTAGACAGGACCTAGGAAATATTGTTTTGTGGATCAAACATTTATTTTCTAAAGTGATGCTTACAGATGGTGAACTCACCAACTTCGATATTGCACGGTAGATAAGGGTACCTAACTTGCTCCATCAAGTTATCCCTTGGAATCATCATCCAAGGGCATTTTTCCCTGCCTCTGTGAAAATCTGCCTACCTTTTTCACAAGACTTTTGCAGCAGCATTGTTAGGCCTGATCAGCTGGTATGGAGGGTAAATTATCAGCAGCAAGGTGACTGGCCAGGGTCATTTGCTTCACTGGATTTTGATCTAGCGGATATTTGGAAGACCTGCTTCAGCCCTGTTTGTCAAACACAGCCTTCAAATGGCGCTAAACAATTGTTCGGGCTGTGGACCGCATGAGAAAGTACCTTCTGGTGCCTGTACTGGGCCATATGCTCTTTATTCTCTCCCCCAACTTCTCCATCACCTCTCATCTGTTTCACACGATCTATGTTCAAGGTCCACAGGATACTTTTCACAGAATCTTCAGGCCTGATGCAGTAAGAATGATGAACAGAACGCAGCTGGGATGAATTTTCCAGTTTGGATCAAACCTATTATGCACACAAATCCCCCTATTGTTAGCGTTCAGGAACACATAATCATGAGAAATGATTATATGCAGGTGCTTTTATTGAAGAGCTCTGGGTGTCAGGGGTACAACCCAAATCTGACTCCGACATAGGTTCGGGATGGTTATGCTTTTATATTCTATCGTTATATATCTTTTTTGTTAATTATTAAACTTATATTGTTTTATAGTATACATAGATTTCAGCCAAGCATAGCCATCTTAGACTAGGAACATACAGTTTCTCATTGTTCTATAGTATACGTAGATTTCAGCCAAGCATAGCCACCCTAGACTAGGAACATACAGTTTCTCATTGTTCTTCTTATGATTATACAATAATTATTTTAATTATTAATCGTTACAGCTAGCAATTATACTACTTACGCAGGTAAAACAAAAGGCTTAACATTTCAGAGTTTTATCTTAGTATTTTTCCAGGGCCTTACTATCATTATCCCCCCTTTGAAAGCATTTTCACTTCACTATAGGTGTAAATGTTTTCACTTGATACAGTCCTTCACTTCTCAATTTATGCTTGATGCTCTTCAAATCCAGGGTTGATGTAAAAGTTGTCGTGGATGCTATCACGGGCTGGAGAATCAGAAGCTAGTGGGCGTGGATCTTGTGTCAGTGCCTTTATTATTTTCTGGTTCCAGGACGTTTTCAGCTGTATTTCTCTCCTTAAGATGCTGTAAACGAACCAAATTGCTAAGAATACAATCAGTAAGATTATCACACTTTCAATGATAGATTTAATCCATGAACTCACATTCCACCCTAACCCTTTAAAGATTTTTCCTAACCAAGTGGTGGTCAAATCCTTTTGCTCTTCTTGTGCTTCATGCTCTATTTGTTTCAACTGATTGATGTCATATTCTACATCTGCAGTTACATTTGGGATGTGAACGCAGCAATGATCAACTCGTCCCTTTAAAAATCCACATACGCCATGCTCTTTCAGGAGTAACAAATCTAAGGCGAATCGATTTTGCAAAGTCATTTTTGTGGTGGCTTGTAATTGTACATTTAATTCTCTAAATCCTTCCCGGGTGACTCTTGCTAGTCTATCTACCTGACCTGTAAGTTTGTACAGCATCTCTCTATTCTGATAGCTTGCTGTAGGACCAAGCAAAGACTCTAGGGCCCACCCAAATTTCACTCCACTAGAGGGTTCTTGCCAAGTGTCATCTGGATTTTCATTGTCCAGAACTTCTCGTCTTACTCTTATCTGCAGAAGTTCATGTTTCCCATTAAATGGGGACTTTTTCCAAATTGGACATAAGGCTGGGAGGCCCAAAGTAATTTCCTTTACTTTCCCGTCTACAGGCAGATGTGTTGTCCAGGTACCATCACTTGCTGCCCATACAAATTGTCCTGGACTTTTAATTATACTCCTGGCACATCCTAGAACTACTCTATAATTCATTTTGCCTTGTTTATGTTTGATCCCTCTGCAAGCACAACCAATCTGTAGGGCTATTGCCAGGGGTGGCATCTGTTTTATCTCTGCATCATCAGAAGTGCAGTCATAAGTTTTATTGCATGCCCACCAACTTACTTTGTCTGCCCACGTTCTGCTACTGGTGGCAGGGTATGTTATTGCTGGATCTCTTTCATTCTCGGAGCCTTCCCACTTAATACACCAAGGGGTGTTTGCCATATATTGGAATTTTTGAAGTATACTCACAGACCACGCACTGTCCCAAGGCTCTATCTGATCTTTCTGATCCTCGGCCTCACACTTCCATACCAGAGTAGTTTCTGTGACATTTTCTATGATCTTTTTATAGTGTGGCAAATAGCATTGCCATTGTGTGATGCCTCCCGACTGTCCCATAGGGGTTCCTAGTATGCCATCCCTTAGAATACAGTCTTTCTGGCTCATAGGTCTCATCCATGTTCCTATTTTCTCCCAAGTTTCCTTGACCACCTGTCTCGACTCGGGTACCTGTTTGCATGTAATTGTTTTGTTCTTTTGTATCTCAGGTAGTTTTGATGTTATGATTCCCCAATTTACTGGGTCTCCTGCTGCCTTTGGTACTGGCAGACAGGCAGTTATTCTACTGCTGTTTTGTATTTTGGCAAAATCTTTGACTAATCCAATCATTACATTCTCAGCTCGAACTGCATTAGAAATTTTTATCACTTGTGTTTCTGCCTCTCTCTTCATTCTAGAATGAAGAGTGGTTAGTTGATCTTTTTGCATCCCACATCCCAAAGACATTAATGACCATAACATTAGCACAATTACTAATAACAATCTCAAAGTAAAACACATCTTATCTGTAGTCTTGGTTCCACAGTTTACACAGTCTGTGATCCAGGATGGACTTTCTTCACTCGGGTATAGTGAATCCAAGGGTCCACGCCGGCTGCTTTGACTGCTGTAAAGGTAGTCAGCAGTACCTGATAGGGTCCCCTCCACTTTTCTTTCAGCGGTTCTTCGTTCCAGTTTTTAATGTACACCTCGTCTCCTGGAAGTATGTCATGAACTGGATTCTCGAGAGTTATTGGTCTATTCCACACAAGGATGCTCCGGAGCCGAGCTAAAGTTTTCCCAAGAGACAGAACATAATTATACACTTCCTGTTTTCCTGTAACGTGTACATTAGGGTTAGGCTCAGGAGATTCATATGGTTTCCCATACAATATCTCACAAGGACTAACTGACATCCCACTCCTAGGTTTTATCCTAAGCCTCAACAGTGCTATTGGTAAAGCCTGGGGCCACTGCAGCTTGGCTTCTTGGCATATTTTACTGATTTGCCTCTTTAGTGTCTGATTCATCCTCTCTACCTGCCCACTTGACTGGGGTCTCCATGGTGTGTGGAGGTCCCAAGTTATCCCCAGCAATCTACTTACTTCTTTTACTACTGTAGCTATGAAATGGGGCCCCCTATCTGATGATACCCCTAGGGGTACCCCGAACCTGGGAATAATTTCCTGTAGTAACCACTTAACTCTTTCTTTTGCTTGGTTTGTGCGACAGGGAAGGGCTTCTAGCCATCCAGAAAATGTGTCAACCCCTACTAACAGGTATTTGTATCCTCGAGTTCTTGGCAATTCTACAAAATCTAGCTGCCAATAGTCTCCTGGCTCTATTCCTATCCGAATTCTTCCTAGCTGTGCCTGTCGCCTAGCCACTGGGTTGTTTTTCAAGCAGATATCACATTTTGACATGACTGATTTTGCCATTGTTAACATCTGTACCGAAATTAAACTCTGCTTTAGCAATTTTACCAATGCCTCTGCACCCCAATGACATTCGTTATGTTTAATTTGTAGAACTTCTCTCATTATCAAGGGGGGTACCACTATTTGCCCTTGTGCAGTCACATACCATCCTTCCGAGTTCTTTTCTGCATTTAGTAAACATGCCAGTCTCTCATCTTCTACTGAATATCTTGGTTTTGGAGGCAGATTAAACTGGGATCTATTGAGCTTTGAAGGTATCAATGCCATTGTTGTTTGCACCTCTCGAGCAACCTGTCGGGCTGCCCAGTCTGCCTTTCGATTTCCTTCACAGATTTTGGAGTTTCCTGATTAGTGTGCTTTACAATGTATAATTGCCACTTGCTCAGGTTTTTGTACTGCTTTTATCAATTGTAGGACTGCATCTTGGTGTTTAATATGCGTACCTCGAGAAGACAATAATCCCCTTTCTTTCCACAGTGCTCCGTGTACATGCACTACCCCAAAAGCATATTTTGAGTCAGTCCATAGATTTACCTTTTTCCCTTCACTTAATTCTAGTGCTCTGATTAGAGCAATCAGTTCTGCCTTCTAGGCAGATGTATTTGGTGGTAATGTTTTTGCCTCCACTACTGTGCTGACTGTTGTTACCGCATATCCAGCGTATCTGGTTCCGTTTTCCACGAAGCTGCTTCCATCTGTAAATAGCTCCCACTCCGGCTGCTCTAGTGGGATGTCTTTCAAGTCTTCTCTTGCTGAATAGGCGTACTCTATTACCTCTACACAGTCGTGTTCCAATGGGCCTTCTTCAGTTGTGGTACCTAGGAACAAAGCTGGATTCAAAAGGTTAGTTGTTTTTAATGTGACATCATCCTGCTCAGTCAGGACTACTTGGAATTTTATCATCCTGCTTGGAGATAGCCAATGGCCCCCCTTCTGTTCTAAGTCAGTGGTTACCATAGACATCTATGTGTCTTCCCATAGTAAGCTTCCTGGCTTCTTGTATCAGCATCACGGTGGCTGCAACTGCCCACGGACATGGAGGCCACCCGGCACTTATGTTGTCAAGTTGTTTGGAAAAGTAGCCCACCGGCCTTTTCCAGCTTCCCAGACGTTGGGTCAGGACTCCCAGTGCTAGACGTAGCCTTTCATGTACAAACAGCTGAAAATCTTTAGACAGATCAGGTAACCCTAATGCTGGAGGAGTTGTCAGTGCTTCCTTTAGGAAGGCCTCTTTCTGTGGCTTGCCCCAGGTGAATGGCTGCGTCTTCTGAGCTTTGTACAGGGATTTTGCAATCAGTCCACCGTCCATGATCCACAAGCGACACCATTCTGCCACCCCGAGGAAGACTTGCAGCTCATGTAAGTTCTGGGGCTCTGGAATAGCACAAATAGCTTGGATACCTTGGTTAGTACCTAGTTTCATTGCCCTTGTGAAATTTCACATCCCAGGTAGATCACAGTCTGTTGGGCAATTTGTGCCTTTCCTCTGCATACTTTGTAACCTCCCATTCCCAGTGAATTTAAAATCTCAATGGTTATTTTATACAGGTTGCTTTTTCTTCTGTAGCTATGAGTATGTCATTAACATACTGAAACAATAGGTATTGGTCTCTTGGTACTTGCCCATTTTCGTTCCAAATCTCCAGCTCCTTTTGCCAGTTGGTTTCCGAATAGGGTCGGTGAGTTCTTGTCCCTTGTCGTGTCCAGGTGAGCTGGGTCTTTCTTCCGTTCCCTGGGTTTTCTCACTCAAAGACAAACTGTTTCCTACTTTCTTTGTCAAGGGGGATGCAGAAAAAGGCATCTTTTAAATCAATGACAGTAAACCATTTCTATATCTCTTTTTACGGATGTTAGCAATGTGTAGGGATTTGTTACCACTGGATAAATGTCCTTTGTTATTTTATTTATTGCTCTCAAATCTTGCACTAATCTATATTCACTATTTGGTTCTTTTACTGGAAATATTATGTCCTAACCTATTTTACAAATTCTATGTCTAATCAGCTGCTATATTCTCCCAACACCATCGCCTTGGTAACATTTTCCTGCCGTAACTGATTGCCCTGGTGAAACCTGTCTGGGCACTCTCGTTTCCAATGCCCCTCCCGCTTGCAATACGCACATTGATTTAGGCTTAACCCTTGCACAACCGGTCTTCTACCACGACTACCTCTGCCACGTCCCCCGAAACTTGGGTTCCTTTTTCCTTGTACCACTGCCAAAGATTTTGCTGCTGCCCCCCACCAGCTTCTCTTTCGCAATTATTATACACCCTCCAGGCCACCCCCAGGATTCTGAGTTTTCATAACTATTCCCACTACCCGTGCCACCTTACCAGGACCTTCTCTACAAGTTCCAGCTGACCGCCTCTAAATAATCAAATCTGCAGGAAAAAAGGCACTTCTACAAACACTGGCCCCTCCACTCCCACACCTTGTCGCAAGGGAGCAATCACAGTCCATTTTTGTCTGCGTATGTCTTTTCCCTCCACAACCAGGGCAAGCCCCGACCGGCTTCAGGTTCCGCGGGCCACTGGGGTCGCTGATTCATTACCACCACCATCTTTTTCACCTGCATCCCTCCCCCTCCTTTCTATCATAGCCAGGCTTTGCCCAACTTCCAAGGAAGAGGAATCAAGTGTCAATGGGAGAGGAGGACAAGGAGAGAAAGGTGTACTAGATGAGACAGGTTCAGGATCAGGTGAGGTAGGGGCAGGCAGTGGGATAGGGACAGATGAAGCAGGTGGAATAGGGTTAGCTTCTCTTAGCCTTATTGGAGCTACCTGTAAATCAATATCTGTATAATTTTCCCTATTCAATGCCAAATGTTCTAGACAATGTTTCTCGCAAACTCCACACTTATCACTTGCAGACACTCTAACCACCATTAATCTACATTCATCTTGCCATTCTGGCTTTCCCCATAAATAGAAAAACAAATCAACATATGAAACCTCATCCATTGTTGGTTTTTTCTTGTTTTTTCTTTTTCTTTGTTCCTTCTTTTTCTTTTTTTCTTTTTTTTTTTTTTTTCCTTCTTGCTTACTAAACGACATTAACTGTGAAATACTGTTATATTGCAAAGTCCCATATTTTGGCTATTTTTCACCATTCTCCAAGACACATTCTGGCCACCATGTATTACAGTAATTAATCAACTTAGCTTTACGTAATTCTTCCCCAAAATTACCTTGTTTCCAATGTGCTGTTAAGCACCCCAAAGGAGAAGTTTGCGGAATAGAGGCATTGCTGCCTGAAATTCCTTTGAGCTTCTCCAACCAAAAATACCAAAGCCGAACCAGCAACACTTTCGCGATTGTCTTACGGAACGGCGCCTAGGCAATACCACCAGGAATTCCTTAGCCCAACCAAGCGTAGCTTTCGCTGCATCTTACTGGCAGGCACCCAAACCAAAATAAAAGCACCTTACCTCTCTCCCGGGGACGTTGTGAGCGGCAGAGGCGGTCGCGGCCGATGAGCTCCCCAAGAATCCCTCGGTGCCGACTGGAGCGTGATCGAGTCGCGAACTCGCTCAGCAGCACTCACAGGGTCCCATCTGGGTCGCCAAAATGTTAGCGTTCAGGAACACATAATCATGAGAAATGATTATATGCAGGTGCTTTTATTGAAGAGCTCTGGGTGTCAGGGGTACAACCCAAATCTGACTCCGACATAGGCTCGGGATGGTTATGCTTTTATATTCTATCGTTATATATCTTTTTTGTTAATTATTAAACTTACATTGTTTTATAGTATACATAGATTTCAGCCAAGCATAGCCATCTTAGACTAGGAACATACAGCTTCTCATTGTTCTATAGTATACGTAGATTTCAGCCAAGCATAGCCACCCTAGACTATGGAACCTAGGAACCCTAGGAACATACAGTTTCTCATTGTTCTTCTTATGATTATACAATAATTATTTTAATTACTAATCGTTACAGCTAGCAATTATACTACTTACGCAGGTAAAACACAAGGCTTAACATTTCAGAGTTTTATCTTAGTATTTTTCCAGGGCCTTACTATCACTATGCCCAGAAAAACCTTCACTAAGTACTAGTCTTCTACCTAAACCACAATTTAGTCTGAAAGAAAAGCTTTTTCCTGAGAGTATCTGAGGGATTTGCATGAAGCACAGATAGCTGGCATATGCAATTTTGAATATCAGAGGGAAAAGAAAATGGCAAGAAGTTTTTAATTTTACTGGTTTTAATTTTCAATTCCATGCACTTTTTCAAAAAGCGTCAATCTCAAATGGCCACCTACATATTTCAGTCATCTGTAAGTTAGTATTCATATCAAATGTGTTTCAAATCAAAAGAATTTCAAACCTTTCCTCAAAGTTGATATGCCCAGATTTAGTATTTCTGATCTAGATTCGATGAAAGGAAGACATTTTTTGCTGTTGGGGTGCTGGAATGCTGGAACAGGTTGCCCAGAGAAGTTGTGGATGTCCCATCCCTGAACGTATTCAAGGTCAACTTGGATGGGCCTTTGAACAGCAACCAGTGCGACCCTTGATGGTAGATAAACAAAGCTTGAATACAGAAGAAACTCAGGCTGAAGTATAGGAGCAAATTTTCTCTCAGCTCTTGGGGTAAATTCAAAGTTGTACAAAATTGCATTTCTCTGTGATTTTCACTACTGTCACAGAAAGGTTAATGAAAACTATGCAGAAGATATCCAATTTTAAAAGAGATAAGAACTGCAACATCAAACACGTGGGATGGGTTTCAACATGGGACACTCTCTGAGAGAAAATCTCTGTATTTCAACACTTCATCCCAATCATTAGGATTTCATGACGTGCCAAAGAAGGTGGCAAAATATCATTCGGGACATTGTTTATTGGTAGTTCAGTCTGGCCATGAGTTGGAATTGGTGTTTGAACTAATGTAGATGTACCACACACACTTTCCATGCACTGAAAAATTCCTGTTTACAATGAAGAAGCAAGGAGGATCAAAATTGATTGAAAGCATCTTAAAAATACTGTCAAGTATTTCACTGTAAATGATCTAGGATCAAAAGACTCATTCCACCTTAGTGAGGGACAAATAAATTCTTCCATATCATGATGGTTTAAAATTGTATAAACCAATGCTTTCTTCTGAAAAGATATCATGTAAATTTTTTTTTCTATTTTTAGAAGAAAATATTCCTAGACATAGAAGGAAGTAATTTTAAAGGAACAAATGAAAGGAAAATATTCTGCAAACAGAATTCAATGAAAAGCTGTGTTTTAAATATGAGGTAGATATTAAACAGAATTTTTGTACCAGATATTTGAAATAGTGTACCAGCTATTTTGCCCACAAAGAGAGGTATTTAGCATTTCAGTCTTTTCCAAGGTGTTCATGATCTGCTATGCTGATCTGTGTGCGTGCCTAGGTGTGTGTGGAAGGGGGGGGCATGTGAAGGGGAATGTCTATGTTTGCTTAACACTCGTAGTGGCAGATTCATGCCTCAGCTCCATCATTTTTTTTAGAAACTTCACAGAGAGTGGATATGAAGTTTAATATCCAAAAGATATTAATCAATTCCCAAGTCATCCATTTTACTCTGCCTTGTAAATCACATGCTTTGTTGCATATTTGATCAAATAGACTTTCAAGCCGCATGGAGGAATGAGAATGTGGAGAATCCCTCCAATGTCTTGCAACTTTTACGCAAATAGATTTTCAAGAAAACCATCATTTCTCTTTTGAATACGTCTGGGACAGACATGATGGTGGTGTCAACCTGTTGGAGTTTTTGTTGCTGGGGGAAGTTGTCCGAAAGGATTGGTTTTTACATTGACCAGTTACTGAATCAAGTGCATGAATGCATTTGAAATTCAACTGGGGTTTCCTTTTTCTAGCAGACTACTTCTAGAACTAGCTAGCAGACTCAAGATGACTCTTTTTCTCTGTTTTTGTTTCTTTCCTATTTTCTTGGCTTCTTTGCAACTATCGACACAATTTTACAACTTTTTTCCCAACTAAAATTGTTTCATAGGCCGATAATTAAGATACGCTTTTTACAAGGAATTTTTTCAATCTTTGTTAGAGTGAAGAAAGTTAAGGACATGGGTCTTTTTCTTCCCTTATGAATATTGCAATGAAATAGTTCAATAAAGACCAAGTCTTTATTTTTATTTGGAATCCAAGGAGATCATTCCTATACAGTAATACATTTGGTGGATCAATATTTGCCATTCTGATGGAAGTTGTCACTTCTTAACAATGTGCCTTCTGTGACTAGGTTGACAACACTTTTGGTAAAGATCCTAACTGGTCTTAGACACACATAGGGAGAAATTTGCTCAGCCAGTGTCAGTCTTGAGCACGTGTCTCAGAAGATCTTTCTATAGCTGGGGAATTTTCCCATGAAAGGGATTCAGTTATGGAAGAGACAGTAATCCCGGACTTTGACATTCTTCTTGAACACTGCTTAAGGAACTTAAATCCCATGTCCATTTGGATCTCGCTCTGCACAGAGCTTTGTCATGCCAGTCCTTGAAAGGCATCTCTAAGAGAATTCACTAGCACAGAATGAAGGAGGGTGGAAGGGGTCTGTGGGGCTCACCAAGTCCCATCCCCCTGCTTCAACCAGGATACCTAGAGCCTGTTGCCCAGGCTTATATCTGGGCCTACTTTTCATGTCTTCAGTGATCCAGACTGCACCATCTTTCTGGACACTCTGTGCCATGGTTCAGTCACCGTCACAGTAAAAAACAATTTTGTGATGTTCAGAGGCAATCTCCTGTATTTCAGTGTGTGCCCACTGCCTCTTGTCTTTTCACTGAGCATCATTGAAAAGACACTGGTTCCCTGCTCTTTGCCCTATTCCCTCCCGTATGTATGTGCGCTGCGATGGAGATAAACGTCAAAAACTTCCCTGAAGCCCAGGCAGACGATAGTCTCTTCATCTACCAGGCAAGTTCATTCACCGGAGGAGTTTAAAAAGTTGTCAAGCACGAATTTCCCCTGGTAAATCCATGCTGACTACATTGTTTTGTCCTCCTTAGCTTGTGCCTGGCAATGCTTTCCAGGAAGAGCTACTCCATCAGCTTCCTGGGGATCAAAATGAGGCTGGCTGGCTTGTACTTTTCGGAGTCCTCCTAGTTGCCTTTTTTTGAAGATGGGTGACATTTGCTTTCATCCAGTCTTTGGGCACTTTCCTCAGTCACCGTGATCCATCAAACATGATCAGGAGTGGCCTCAGAATAACATCTGCTAACACCCTTGAGACCTGTGCATCCATCTCAACAAGGCCTGTGGACTTCATGGAATGCTTACCAATTCAGTGACTATGCCCATAAAAATTTGCATGGGATAAGAGGACATTTTAACAGGTACCTGAAGAGTGAGTGAAAAGCTATGGAAGCAATCCAAAAGGACAAAGACTAGAGTTCCCTTTGAAGACAAAGCATCCTAACATGGAGCTGAGCAGCTTTAGATCCAGGTAAGCTTCCTCTCTGAAAGGATGCAGAAGACATGATTTTACCTTATCCAGTAATAAAATGCGTTGACCATTCACTTGCAAGACAAAAAATTAAATGATTTCCAAAAGTATTGCCTCTTAACTAGACAATAATGTTCTGGCTGGGTATTCCCCTAACAGATGAGAGCACCTGCTTGATGCGTACAGACGATTCGAATTAGGTCATTGGAGTGGGGATTACTGGTCTTCGAATTTTCTTTCTGATGAATTTGGAATATTTACTGAAGCAAGGACCTGAAGATGAAAACTTCATTTCCCATCAGCGCACTCTAATATCCATGGCCGTAATGCCATTGTTTCTCCCCAACTGAGTCAAGAATTGATGACTACAAAGTGGATCAGCTCCAAAGGAAAGATCAAGGCTGGATAATATTCTCTCTTGGTAAAGCTATTGATCTCAAATGAAGTGACCAACTTCTAATCACTCACTGGCCTAAAGCTACAAGGAGGGGGAGATGGACCAGGTTTCCTTCCACTGCCGTTCTCTTTGTCACCTCAGTGTTTCATATGGGTATGAAGACATTCAAAAAGATAGCTTTGCAGAATTCATAAAATTCAGTCTTAAAACATCACTTTTTAGCAGCTGAAATGAAAATAGCAAATAAAATGCAATTCATTCCATGGAAGATTGAAATGATTATTTCTTCCTTTTGCATTGGAGGATGTATATTGTATAAGTTTGTCTGCCTTCTTCTACAGCTTTTGTAACTGGCACACCTTTCCTTAGGAATGCACTGTCCTTTCCTAAATACTCTCATATGGAAGAACATGCTTCTGATAAGAAGAGCACTAGGATGTCTTTGCTCGACCTTTCATTTTCACTGATGCTTGGTCCTCTGAAATGAATGGCTTTCTAAAATTGAAATGTGCTACTATTGTTCCCACGGGGTAAGCCGCAGACTCTTCCTGCCAGAGGCGTCACTAATCAGCTATTCTCCTGTCTGCCTTGACATAGTTGAATGTTCTGGTCTAAAAGTAGCACCTTCTATCTAGCCATGCTCTTAGTTGCCAGTGTCATCCTAAATCCAAACACCCTCCTGCAAAGGACCCCTGGTTCTGTAGTCAACTAAGGAAAAAAGACCCGTCCATCTGTGCTTTCTGATTTAAAATATGAGGCTATGATGTCCCTAAACAATTCTCTGCAGTTGAACACTACTTATCTTTGGCGTGTTTCTTCAACTCACTTGCAAGTCATTCATGCGTTAGCTTATTGGGAGAATTGCTTCATTTGAAGATGATTAAAAGGGGGATGAGAATACTTTTGTGCCTCTGGTATGAGGATACTTTTCAAATCCATACAAACTTCCTGCAAATGCAAAAACCTGCATCCTGTATTGTCCTAGCTTACAATATAGAAATGCATTCTATTCCCACCCTCAAGAACTGCGGAAACCAGGGGTGGCATCGTTTTTTCCTTACCTCCTGTTCATGGGCCCATCAATGTCTTGCCACATGACTCAGAGATAACTCCCTCCAGGAGCCATTTCTGTTTAACGGGTAATCAAGGACCCACAGCACGACTCAGGAGGATATCAGCCCATTGAGAGATGCTCCGCCCAGGGGGGAGGAGCTAAGCATCCCCACCCGGATATCATCTGGGCTTTGGGACGCAACAAGCAGTCTTTCCACTGCATTCCCAGAGGAACGGCCACCCTTACCCACTGGTTTTCCAGAGGACAAGAGCTACCAGGTGGTTTCTACAGAATCACCACTTCAACAAGACCATTTCATCCAAACTGCTACCACCAGCCAAACTAGCAGGACGTCAGCTTGTATTCTGACTCTGTCCGTGGTTTTTCTTTTGTATTCTTGCATGTATTTGGGTTTTTCCCCCTTTTCCTAAGAAACTGTATTTCTGACTTGGAGTCTTGCCGCGGTGCCGGATTTCTTCAGCCCGACTAGCTCCCGACACCGACAGCGAGAGTGGGCCGCCCCAAGAAAGCTGTCGAATCCGGGGTGCCGCTGTAGGGCACAGCTGCTCTACGGCACAGGTGGACTGCCTTAGGGATAGAACTGCGCTGAGGGCAGGGACAAGGAACAGGGAGAGGTCTTCTGTATGTTTTTCAGTTTACTCCCTGCAGGGTCAAGGACAGAAAGACACTGACTCAAAGGCATACATCAACTTCTAAATGGGGGGAGGTCCCAGGGGAGGATACAATCTTTAACCAACTGGGAGAAACTGGGGGTGGAACACAAGGCGGGGAATACAATGTTTAAACCAGTAGGGGGACTGCAGGGGAGGAGAATAACTTGAACAAACCAATGGGGTTTCGAAGGGTACAAAATGGATAAGGAAGTTTCTAGAGAAAGGGGCAGGCTTGGGGAGGGGTTGATGTTCAATGGGAGAAGGAACAGGGAACAAAAGGGCAGGTCTTTGGGGAGATGGACAGCTAGGGCAAAAACCAACACTACAGGGGGGAAAGGAACAATCCATTCATAATAACATATGCTATAACAGCACAAAATAGGAAGGATTATAAAATGGACTACTAGAACTGCATTACAATAATAAATACACACTGCAACAGAGTGTCTCACTAGTTTTGCTTTCAAACCAGAAGAGGTGCCAACCTAAAAATTTCCCAGCTTCAAAGTTAACCGGCTGCAGTTTTGATTTCCTTCTTAAATATTATCACTGAGGTGCTACCAGCTTCTGTAATTGGCTTAGCAGCATGTCTGTTCTTAGTGCCAAGCAGGGATTCACTTTGCCAGGCATGGAGGAAGCTTCTCGGAGCTTTTCACAAAAAAATCACTTCTGTGGCTGGCTTCTTCCCTCCCCACCAAAACCAAAACCCAAGCCATGCCAAACCAACACCTTCACTAATCCGTAGTACTTAGTACGCATCCAAGAATTTCTTTTAAACGATACTTTACGTTTTTTACCAAACACACTGAAAAGAAGTGGATCCATAATATTGATAAAAATTGTTCCAGTTCAATAGAAATACTGGGTCATGCAACTCCAGATTACATAGCTATTTTTTTGTACAATACACAGAAGCTTTTTTCGCCTCCATGTAAGAGCCTAAATGAGGGATGCAGGACTCCAGGCAGCTCTCCAAAATGCAGTTTATTCCATCCAAGACGTTGCAGCAGTCCAGGGTGGTGGGTGACAGAGCCTGTGCCTACAGCTGTCTGCCCTAGCTGCAGGCAGGCCTGGAGACCATTTGGTTTTGGTTACAATGCATGATATACTTTGCTGAGCATCTTCATACAGTAGAACCAATCTATCCCTTAACTATTATCTATAGCTTGTCATAACTACTCGAATGACCATATTCATGTTCCTGTTCTCCACTCACTAAAAGTCAGTCCATTACAGTTGAAGCCGAAAGTTGTTTTTCAGTTTTCTTGGCAGTGGAAAATTCGGAGACCTTTTTTCTGCTTGCCACATCGGCAGGCTTGTTTCCTGTGCTATCTTCCTGCTTGGTAAAAACATCTTCTTGTTTGGGGTGGGTTTATCCTTTGCTCTAAGTCATAAAACCCCCTTCTAACTAACTTACCCTTTCCCTCCTTGGTTATGCAGCAAGACTGGCTCAGCAATTCTTTTCTTCTAGATCAAAACTTGCTTCCAACTCTGTTCCTTCTTCAGACTCCACATTCAAAAATCTTTCTGCCAAGCATCCATATCTGTGAGACTTTCTTGTCAAACTTTCATCTTTCCCAACACCTCTAAAGAAATGTTTCCTGATGCTTTGGATCAGAAGATCCAGTATTGCCATCCTGAGAGTTTTGTTTCCAAGCCCATAAGCTGTGCTCAAGGTTTTGGCTATGTTCTTTGTTGTGCCTTGCATATCTTTTGGCTAGAAAGCCAGTGTAGATGATGTCCTTGCTGCAGTAGCCATGGGAAATAAGGCGGAGTGTGTCTGGCTGATGTACCGGGGCTGTAGACTATCCAGCACTGCCCCAGGGAGCCAAGGATCCCTAAAGGAATAGAATATTGGCTATGCTCTGGGAGTTTTACAGAGAGAAAGATCCTCATAGCTCAAATGATTTGTCTCCTGCAGTTCTGAGGAATATGTTGTGAAGAAGGCGGCTGCTGTCTTTTCCAAGAATCTTCCGTGCATTCAAGAGGATCATTGAACTTCTTGTCTGAGAATGAAAGAAATATTAGTAGTAATTAGTTCTTTTTCTCTGTCTGTGCATCACTGATTGAATTTGGGTAGGTTTTCTTTTATTTATTTATTTAAATAATTCATCATAAGGTGTTCCAAATTCCCAAATTCTGCTTCACTTCTTTATTTTGTAGGCCAGTCTGGTTCATTGTCTCTCTGCTGTATTATTGCAGACCATATCTGAATGGATTTTTTTTTTTTTTCATTTTGAACATTAGGTTTAAACTGAATGAACAGAACACTTTATTTATCATTATTTTACCAGTTTGCAAGGAAATACAGAATTTTGAAGAGAAGTGTCGTGACTCCACTTGAGGTTTTCAATGGAAGAGAAGAATGACCATGTCCTACATTCACAGCATTGTTTACAGTAATATTGCAGCTAGTTTCCAGCAACTTAGGTCAGGTTCTGGAAGCAGGCAGGCATGATAGTAATAGAAGTCTAAAAAGTTTCCGTTTGGCCGCTTTTCTTGAAAAATAGCTCAATATGTCTCAAGGTTGTGCTGAATCTTGTTGTACAGACACTTCTTTTGAGGTCTGAACTCCTTGCTGGACTTCTGGATCTAAGAAGCAGATACAGTAAACCTATGTTTCCTTATATGCTTGAAGAATTTGGTTCTAATCTAGAAGAGCAAGAAAAGGTTGCCATATTAATACAAGCTAAAGAATCTGCTAAGAAAGCAGTTAATGGACTGCTTTTTTGATACAGATTGGAGCAGAGATTGAGTTGTTTGATGGGGTTCTTTTTTGCTTCTCAATAGAATTTTAGAAGTGCTGGGGTAAGAAAGTGTGGACTTCTATCGGTTTGCCTTGAAAGAAGAATTACAGGGGAAACTGCTGAAAAGAATTGATGCAGAGCTCTATGCATTAATGCACTCTTTCCTACAGAGTTTCAGAAATGAAAACCAAGAGGAGAGAGTGCCGACAAGATGATTTAATAGAATGAATTGAAAATAGCATTCTTTTCTCTCTGAATTACAGCTCTAAACCTCAGGGTATTCATAGGAAGTACATAACAATCTCAGAGATTTAAAATGGATGATGAAGTTCCATATCCAGTAAACTGTAAGGCTTCGCATTTTAATCTGGTTTGCATTTTGGCGAAAGCCTGGAATCTTTTGCAGTTTGCCAGATAACAAGGGATTTAGAACAGGAAGTATGCAAGTAATCTTTTGGACCCTTCATCTCCCTTCTTAGAACAATGAATACATTTATTATGCTCCTATTTTTATTCCATCAGGGGATTTGATCATGGAAATGTCTAGTCATTCTTTTCTTGTTTTCAACCCCTCAAAGAGCATGAAGCAAAACTATTCAGAAGTTCTTGATCTGCAACAGTGGCAAGCACTATACCGGTAAGAGTCAGTGGACATTAGCAGATCCCCTATGACAGCCCCCTGTGGCGGGCTGCTCTGGCAGGACTGATGTTTGAGGGGCTGGAATTCTGTGAAATATAACATTCTATGACTGGGAAAAATGGAAACAGATTCTGAACGTTCAAGCCAACAAATGAACAAGTAATAGGGCAGGTAATTTTCTGTGGAAATTTCTTTAGCCCCAGTGTTGTGGATGATGATTACTCTTCCTACCTCCTTTGGCCAGCTGCCAGCGCAGCCACGTTACTCCGCTTACGGACAGAAAGCCAGAAGAAGTGATTTTTGAACAAAACACCTATCAGGACCTTAGAGTGTTTTTTGCTGCTAAATGTTTCAAGGCAGATAGGGAAACAATTCCATTTTGGAGAGTGTGTTGAGAAGACCAGGTTGGAAGTTAAAAACCATGGGTTCTTTCTATATATGTTACTGATTTTGCTTATTATCTATTTGGTGGGCGTTTGGTTTTTTGGTGGGTTTTTTTTTTTTTTTTCGCCTGCATCCTTGAGATTAAAGCATAAGACAGAAAAGTACTGTAAGGTTAAAATACTTTTGAGATGCCTTGTGCTGAAAAACTTGTAGCTTCTGCTAAGGCCCATTGGCCAGTTCCTGTTTCATTTCAGAGAAGCTATAAAATTCCCATCTGTATTTTAGTTCTAACCATCTGTTGTTATGGTGGAGATGCAAATTAAGAAGAACAATTTTTGAATCTGTAGGGATGTATTTACCATTTTGTAGCTGCCTTTTCAGTCTCTGAGCCATCAGTGAAAAAAAGGAGAAGAATCTACACTGTTTTCAACCTGTGGACCATCCACTACTGTCCACGTGCTCAGATTCAAAGCCAAACAATCCTGTCAGGCCTCATTGGGAGGAATGATTTGGATTCAAAATACTAGACTAGTATTTGATTTCCACCAGCACAGTCCATTGGGCACGAATTTTGATATCTATATAACCTTTCCCGGGGATCCATCCTTGTCACGTGCATGGCATTTTATAAGAGAAGAGGCATTGTTGAATGGCTTCAGTGGAAAAAAAAATCTTAAATGCACTCTGAATGGAATTGAGATGCAAAGGAGCCAGTATTTCAAGAAAGCCTGAGATATTGTCTGTGATGAGATCCCTTCTAAGAGGTTGATTTAAGGTACCAAATACTCCATCAAAATACTGGCAGATTGGTCAGAGGGGAAAAGCAATCTTTTTAAACGGTCCTTTGGGAAGACAGGGCTTGCAGCGAATTTAGTACTTGCTGCTAGGTTGCCTACATTCCAGGAAAGCGTATGAAATACTAAAATTCAACCGATGGTAGATGTAGTCTTTGTGACTGTGACAGTCCAGTGCATGGCAATGTCAGAAAGGAACCCATCAAAGCCCCTGAAATGCCAACACACAAGCTGTGAGTTGGCAGTGCATGCCAGTTCTTAGCAAACCCCAGCAAAATGCTGATTGCAAAACGAGGCCATTAAGTCACATACGGTGTGAAGCAGTACGAAAGAGGAAAGCAGCTGAGAGCGTCAACCCTGCTAAGTAGTCTCAGTATTCTTATTGACATGAGCAGAAATGTGAAATGAGTCTATAAAAATTACAAAGGAGGCAAAAGAAAAGGGAAATACACTCTGGCATAGTGTTTCCTAACAGGGATCTTCAACATGTAAAGATTGTATCATCCTTTAAACTGAAGGAAGGTATTAAAACGGCAGTAAGGAAATGGCATCAAATGCTAGAAAGAGTCTGGGCAGTGTACTTCTAGACAGAAATGCCACTGATGGAAAACCGACTAAACTGGCACCAATGCAGCAGCATTGTACTAAAGCCCAGAAATGTCCACCGCTTCACTCTCTGCCATTCCTTTCATATGCACACAGCAGCTCTGCAACATTCCTACTCATCATCTCCTTGGCAAACTGGGCCTGAGGATCCGTAGTGACGCAGAGTCCCCAGGCAGGTGCAAAGAAGAGCCGCTTTATTGCAAAAGGCAGGCTTTTGAAGCAGTCAGGCCTTTGTCAGTTGCATAGCTTTAAGCCACAACAAACATCATTCAACCAACCGCCATACACCACGCTGTGAACACGCCATGGTTCTAGAACTTGTTGATCTACCTCTCATTCAGCTGCCTCCCTTGCCCATAGTCCTCTTCTACTTAGCCAAAGGAATGGGCCTCAGCCATGGTTTTACAAGGCCTTCCTTTTGTAAGCTTCTACCTATATGCAACAGCAAAGCACTAGTTTCTTCAGCGCCAAGAGTTTAGGTAGATGATTTGAATCTGCCCTTCCAGTGAAACATAACGGGGTGAGAAAATCCTGTCGGAGATGTTCAGTCATTCCATTTTCTAGACAGGCCAAATCAAAAAAAAAGCAAGCTATAAGATTATGTACTTGCTCTTACAAAACACCTGCTACCATCTGACAATGAACTAGCAGAAAATCAGCAAAAATGAGACTTGAGGCAAAGAACCTTTTGAAGGGAAGAATGAGGTGATAAATCAAGACAACACGTTTCCAGGCTATCGAGATCCTTGAAATGACAGCAAAGGGATTTGAGAGCAGAGGCTGAACTAATGGGGAAGGATTAAAAGAATGCCAAGAAAAACATGACCAAAGACTAAAAGAATCCCAAGAAAAATAGGGGCAACTGACCTATTGAAGCCTTCAGGAAATCAGTGGCCACTGATTTAGGTAGGCCATTCAAGTTCATTTACTGGTGCACCTTCCACTCCTTTTTCACCTGTCAGCATCACAGGGTGAATTGTGACCTTGGAATCAAGATTATTTGGGATTCTGTTCTTACCTTTAGGAGAGAAGTACAGCAGCTGAAGTACCTATTACTGATGCGATAGCCAGGAGCACAGAGTTGACACATTTCATTGAAGTCCAATCACAGCTAGCAATACTAAGAGGGTAGGATTGGCCTCTTTTCATGACGCTCTTCTTGTTACACAGCCTGCTCTGATTCTGGTGAAACTTTTTCATTAGCTTCTCTCTAAAAAGGAGGAAAACCAATTAAATGTCCCTCCCTGCTGATGCAGGTTTACCGTTCGGTTTGTTGAACCTAAAAGTGGAATTGGAACTAGCAGGAATTACTGTGTTTTAGGCCTCCGGTCCGTTAAAACAATCTCAGGTTGATAAAAGCCTACATGCTATTGGCTAAATACTCTGTTTGCCCAAGAGCGGATGCATGCAGTTTAATCCAACTTTCTGTAACAAACTCCAGTAATTCGTAACAAAAGCGTCACGAATAGCAGGAAGAATTATTGGACCATTTAAGGAAGCAACCTTCTCACCTCCTTTTGGCGTGAGCATAATCTGCTAGCTGAAGTAACTAACTTGAGGACAGAAATCTCCCTGCTCCTGAGAAATTGCTGACAAGGGAACCACCGAAACTCTGTGACTTTCCCCTTTCCATTCATTGGTCAAGCCTAGTAGCCTAAAATTTACGGGGTCAATCAAAGACAAATGCTAATCTAGTCAGAGGTCTATGAAAGGGCCAAAAATAATCAGAATTCTTCTTAGACAATGGACATGGAAGCAGAGCTACCAATCTATTTCCTTGCAGCATATCCCTAAAACTCATTCCCTTCTATTCATAACTAATGTATAGCCACCAGTACAGTCAGGAAAAGACGAAACTGACTGATGTCAGCAAGGGAAGGGTTTTAAAGAACTATTCCCATGAATCATCGTATAGACAGTAACTCTAGCATTAAAATCGGAGCCCTTTTAGTAAGTATCACTTCTGGGAAATTCAGGACTCCTGCACAATGGACCAAGAGGATTGACCAGAAGCCATTTATTGTTTACATGATGCACTTACACATTCTGACTCTCTGCACAGGCTAGTCACGCCTTTCTTATTGGTGCCTTTGTCTTGTCCACGCATTCTGCGTGCACCTCTCAGAAGATGTGTTTCCTTACAGTCCAGGTACTTTACCCCAGTCCCTCCCCCCCCCCTTTTGGAGTTCTTGTGGTCTTGGAATTTGGTTTCTCAAAGAGAAAGGAGCTTCTCCTCTCTTGTTTTAGCACGGCTTATGTCTTGATGAATTCCAGAGGGCCCTGAGAAAATTCTGAGAAGAACCGTTCCAAGCTGGATGGCTGGTGCACCCTGTAGTCTAAGCGGTTCAGATACATTGCCACAATTGCCCCTTCTTCTTGCACCAGCCAGACCCTTTCCACCCTATTTTCTACCAAGAGGCACACCAGTTTCACGATGCATGGAATAAGACAAAGCAATGAAATATTGACTACTAGTAAAAACAAAGCTGCATTTAGGAGATCTTTCAACCATCCAGTTCTTTCCCATCCCTCAAACCATTCATGCAAACCTCACTTGTTCCCAGTCAATTTCTTCATGTTATCTTCTACTTGTGTGAGTTTCTTATGAATGGCTGCAGAATGGTCAAAAAGATTCATACAACACATTCCTTCAAATTCCTTACACTCGTGCCCATGTGCTAATAACAATAAATCTATTACAGCTCTTCATTGCAGTGCGCTATATCTAATAGTAACTACATCAGTGAGCACCTGATTTAAAATAGAAGATGTTACGTTTAGTTGTTTGAAGATCCAGCATCTCAAATGAGTAAAAGCAGCCAAACCTTGATAAGCAGCGACACCTAGTGTAAGGACTGACGCAGTTCTGCCTGCTGGAACGAGGAAAACTCTACACAATAGTAGCAATGGCGGCAACGGCGTCTTAAGCTTGTGTTTGATCTTTCGGTATTCCCGGAAACGCCGAAGCGGCTTTCTCATGCAAAGACCATTGTGAATGTCGCGGAGCGCTCCAGAGAGCGGCTGCTGCCGAAAGACGCCCGGGACCGGCGCCTACCTTTGGAGAGCTGCTTATGCCCTTTTTCTGAGTCTCTTGCCTCATGTATCTTAGCGAAAAGCTTTTTCAGTATGTCTCTCAAAGAGAAACTGTGCCAGCACAACAAAAGTCCCTCGAAATTTTCCACAAAGATAATAGAATTCTTACCAGCTCGGAGGCGAAAACAAAAAGGAAGAT
>JANIJU010000075.1:0-12745 GCA_025504685.1 Leucosticte australis
AGCTGCTCTGGGCATCCTGTGCCAGGGCCTGCCCACCCTCCCAGGGAAGAATTCCTTCCCAATATCCCATCTATCCTTGCCCTCTGGCAGTGGGCAGCCACTGACCCTTGTCCTGTCCCTGCAGTTCCTGATGAGGGGTCCCTCTCCCTGGGGGCTTCCCTGAAGCCCCTTCAGCTCCTGGAAGGGGCTGTGAGGTCTCCACACAACCTTCTCTTCTCCTGGCTGAACAGCCCCACCATTCTCAGCCTGTCTCCATAGGGGAGGTGCTCCAGTCCCCTTGTAACATTTTATGGGCCATTTTGATGGATCCTGCTTGCATTGGATCCTGTGTGCTCCTGTCTTCCATCCATCCTGGATGGATTTACACCTCTGAAGCACTGCAGCCAAAGGCGGGCTGCTCAAATCCAGCTGTTCCTGCCACAGGGCAAAGTGGAAGGCTCACAGACACTCAGGCCTCCCCAGGCAGGGACAGTCAGCCCATCATTTGCTTTTGCACCTCTGCTCCCTCCCACATATCCAACAGCTCCTTCTCCAGGCTGCTGCAAGCACCATCCCCACCTCCAGGCAGGATATTACCATTTCAGTCAGCCTGAGGCAGTTACCCTATTGAAAAGGGCATTAAAAACCCCCAAAGAAAATTCTCGTCTAGGAATTGGACCTCCAAGTCCATTAAAAGCATCTGCAAACCTCAGCCACGAACTGGAGCACAGTTTGAACTGCCCAGTGTTTCTCACATGCTCCATGTGGTGCTTGATCATAAACAATTAGTAAAACTTTGAGAACTTTAAGGAAGATCAATCTGCAAGGAATCCCCAAGCTAAAATGGTCTCAGCACAGAATCCTTCTTCTCCAAACCTGCAGGAATGAGGAAGAAATAAGAATGAAACAATTCCACATTCCAGTCAGCTGGGTTTTGGTTTATTAATCCCTCATCTTTTCAAGCAAGCAGAGCTGGTGCTGCCTCCTCTTGGAGACATGAGCTTGGAGCTAATGGCAGCGGAGGCTTTGCCAGAGGCAGTGGCTAGAGACAAAGTTTGGCATTGACTGGAATCACCTTGTGCAGGAGCTTGTTTCACACCAAGGAAGCAAAGTGGCAAGCCCAGCTGCACCCAGTGGGGATAGAAGCAGCCTGGAATGCTTCCTCCAGGGGTGGATCATGGGAACCATGCGGGAGCTGTGGCCCTGCCTGTGCTGAGACATTGCTGGCACAGTCCATGTGCTCCTCGGGGCAGGTCAGGCTCAGCCTTCAGGCTGGGTTCCAAGTTGCTCATTTCCTCAGAAACTGGGGCCAAAGGCAGCAGCGGGCTCAGAAATGCTCTTCAGCCTGGCCCTAAAGGGAATAAAAGCACGTTGCTCACTCTGACAGACACCTCTGGCAGTTCCTGTGGGACAAAGTGGATTCAAGTGCCTGGTCAGAGCTGCTTCCCTTCCTCCTGTTGTCTACAGGGCAGCCGGTTTTGGTATCCCCAAAATATTGCCCCTGTACCCCTGTCCTGATGCTTGGTCTCATTCTGCTTCAAACTCAGCGGAAATGTGAAGCCTGAGGTGGATAGGATGAGAGTCTGGAGACAAGCCAAGACAGCAGAGCTCCCTCTGGAGCTGGATCCCACTGCAGGTCTAGAGGGAAGAGTCCTTGAGTCTGATGCGTGGAACTGAGCCCAAGAAAGCCAAGCACGTGCCCAGTGCTGCCTGTGGCCCTGGCTGTTGGCTGCAGGTGCTTTATGCCAGCCTCTGTTTCCCTCCTCTGGGCACTAAGGAGGGTGCAATTCCTTGTGCAATTGTCCTGCTGGGCACACAGATAAGTGGCAAGTGCTTGTGGATAACCTGCTAGTGCAGCCTGAGCCTCGTGGGATTGCAGGCTGCAGACACTTGTCCAAGAAATCAGGTCCAAGTTGTTCCCAAGTTTATGCCTCTGCTGCTGTGCTAGCATCACTGATGTTGTGGCATGGCACAGAGAAACAGTGCAAGAGCCTTTTCCTGGCCGTGAGCAGTAGGGCTTTTCCTTCCCAGAACTGGAAAATCTGATGTGCTTCTGCTCTGGAGATGGAGAGCCTGGACTCACCCCCTGATTGCTGTCTGGCCTAACAAATGAGTCTTGATTCTTCCCACAGGAGGAATTTTTCTCCTGAGACTGGTCAAAAACGTTGCAGCCAAGCTGCAAAGCAGAGGCAGAGATTCCTGATAGCCCAGAGCTGCCCAGCTTCCAAAGAAACCTCATTCCCACCTTTTTGCTTCCACAAGCTGCTCATAGCTCAGACTGATGGAGCCTTTAGAAAAGCATCCAGGGAAGCAACTTCTACAGCCTAACACTGTGTCCTGCATTTCTTAGTGGGCTGAGAGTTGGTTTGTTTTCAAAGGAAGTATCTCTCTTGCTTCCATTTTGTGTTTTCCAGACTTTTCTTTTTAGATCTGGAATGGTAATACTCCTATTCTTTCCCCTTTATATTCCTTACTTGTTCTGGGCCTCCTAGATCTAGGAGATTGTGTCTTTTTTCCCTTTTCATTTAATTCGGTTGCTACCTTTTAAATAGTTGTCATGTTGAAAAAGCTCTGTAATTTTACTTAATTTGATAAGTTCTGAAATGTTGAAAAACTCAGAAAGAAAAAGAAAATAAAGAGTAAAATTGAAAGAAAGATTGCATTTTATCAGCTGCTTCTTTGTATATTTTGGTAAACTGCAAACTCAAATGCTGGTTTCCCATTGCAAAGTAAAATGGGAGCAGTCATTATTTTGCATAGGATTGCAGAAAATTATTAGTTTTGGATTTAAACCCGTCTTGTGTTGCCTGAAAATGATACAGGTAGAGGTTTACCTGCATCTCTAATATGCTTTCCTTGCGCTGTGTTAGGTTAGCAGAACCTGGCTTGTAATGGCAGCAGAGAGAGGCACAGAAGCTGCTTCTGAGGGGGAAGCTCCTCCAGGCTTGTGCTGTGTCCAGCTGGGGCAATCCCTAAAGGCTCTGACAATTGACATATGGGGTGGCCCATTTAGAGAAGTTAGCAATGCCTCTGTGATGACAAATTTAAGAAGGGAAAAAGGCGTGTAATTCCTCTTTTCCTTTCCTTGGAGAGATGGTGGAGGAGCCACCGGTCCCCTTCCCAAGGGGGGCTGCTGGGCCCTTTCCTGGAGGGGCTGCTGGGCCGTGCCACTGGGGGCAATCTCAGCACCGTGAGTGGCCCTGTGGCCAAGGCCGGGAGTGGCCAGGGCCAGGAGCAGCTGCCGCCATCCCAGTCCAGGAGGGACCGCACGGCCAGGGAGGTGCCACGTGGCTGCTGCCATCTCGGCATGGCTCACAATGAACTTTACTGGCTTAGCCGCTTTTAGCCAGCCATGCTGCGGACAGAAAGGCAGAAAGGGCAGCAGCAACTTTTCCTTTTCGCTGCCTCACGCGAGGAGAGATGTTAAACAGAGCCGATGACCAGTGTGGCTTGCGCAGTGCCACTGTGGAGCACGTGACTAGCAGTGAAAGGCATGGCGAGCAATTCCTGAAGTGGAGCCCGGACAGGAGTAGCCTTTCAGTGCTCCAGATCTCTATGAAGTTTTCCAATTGATAGAACTTGAAAACAAATGAACCTACAGACGCCAATTCTCTCCCAAGTCAGAGAAATGAAAAAGGTGAAGACACGTCAGGAGAACAAAATGGCGACACTAAGGTCGGTGCAAAAGAGGAAAGAGGAGGAGGAAGCGCTCCGAGCGATGGAGCTGAGATTCTTCTGCAAGGTGTAGTGAGGGCTATAATACAACAAACTGTTTCCTTATAATTCATGAAGTGCATGGAGCTGATGCAGCATTCACTCACATCCCGTGAGAAAAGGGCGCTCGTGCTGGAGCATGTGGATGCTGAGAAGCTGTGATTGGGTGAGAGGCTTGAATAGAGAGAAAGAAAAGTATTTCTTTGGCTGCCTCCAGAGTTCCTAAGGAGAAGTTTGGATTTGGCTGGCACAGCAAAGGCAGCTTGAACCCCTGAGACACCCCTAATGAAGGGAGGTGTGGGCAGAACCTGTTCTTACCTCACTGGGTGAGTGAATACATGGCCTTCTCCATGGAAAGAGCTCCTTCTCCACAGAGCCCTTCTGACCCAGCCACCAAGGAAGTCCTCAGTGCTGACCCAAATCGAGGGTGAGGGCTCAGTGTGAGGCCTCACTTGTAAGCCCTGACCTGAGAGGGAACTTTCTCCTGTTCCTGATGTTCTCACCTACCCCAGAGCCTCTTAGGGCACTGACAGCCCTGGGCAAGTGTCACATGAAAATTGATGGGGTAAAGGAAGTGCTGGTTCTTTACCTTCCTGGGGGTGGAGAAGGTGGTGTGGGGCTTCCTATTCCTCTTCATCTGCTGCCTGGCCGACCCCTGGATTCTCTTTGGTATCATCCTCATGATCTGTGGCTCTGGAGTGAAGACCCCTCAGTTGTGGCTTCAGGTGCAGCGTTTCCTCATGGGCCAAGGAAAGTGTGAAGCCCTCAAAGTAATTCACCTGGAAATCCCCTGGTGGGAAGAGATTCCAGCTCTCACTGCTTGTTGCTCAACTGCCAGGTCTGCAGCCGTGTGAGGCATGACCTGGGCTGAGTGGAAATCAGGGATACAGATAACCCCGGGGCTCAGGCATCACCAAACATTGCTGCTCTGTGCATGATGGGCTTATCAAACACCACGCAGGGCACCTGAGCCTGCGCTTGTGTGTAGAGGTCCTGGGACCTGTGTTCCCTGGGAAAAAGCTCTGTCATGC
This sequence comes from Leucosticte australis, assembly GCA_025504685.1. Lineage (NCBI taxonomy): Eukaryota > Metazoa > Chordata > Aves > Passeriformes > Fringillidae > Leucosticte > Leucosticte australis. The sequence continues at coordinate 4,725 of JANIJU010000075.1, forward strand.
CCAGTGTGGCAGAGAAAACGGGAGTGTGGCTCCAGAGGCAGCTTCAGGAGAGGCCATGCCTCAAGGAATCGTGGCAGTGCCAGGAATGCAGGCATTTGTCTGCCCCAGTCACTCTGGGGCAGCATCTGTTTCCTTGTGTCAGCAAACCAAGGATGTAAGGGAAGCCCCCAACCTACCTGTCCCTGCTTGCAGTCACTTACCGAGGCGTTTTAGGAAGGAGATTGTGTCCTGGTAGCCCTGGATATAAAAGCGGTCCATGACCTGTGAGGGGAGATGGCAGTCAGGGCAGCTGGGCTACTGCTCATGGCTCTGTCTACCTGGAGGAGCTGCTCACCTGATGTTTGGGAACCTGAAAGATGTGCTGTAATCGGCAAATGTTCATTTTTGAGATCTGTAAGATACAGTCAGAGAGCTGGAAGGTCAGGAATGCAGCGGGGCCATCCTTGGGGCAGATGTCGTATTCGCCGGCAAAGGCAGAGATGGTGATGGTGGTGCGGGACACGAAGTCGGCTCTCCACATGGCCAGCTCCCCGTCCACGTAGCGCTGGCAGACAGAAGAGGGAGTGGCTGAGGTTCAGGGGCCCCACAGATCCCTTCCAGGGAACTGCCCCACCCGCTGCTCCCCTGCTCCAGGTGCACACCTGCCCTCCTCCCTTCCCCCCCAAAAAGCTACTGCAATGAAACTGGGAGGAAAGTGCAGCAGAAGGGAGCTGAGGCAACCCCAGTGACAGGGGAAATGGACAATTCAGTGAGAAGCTCAGTCCTGTCTGCAGTGAGGTCAGATTTTGGGGCCCTGTTCTTCCCTCTGCAGACAGTGGGGGAACCCAGCCTTGAGCTACGATGGTGGCAAACCCAGGTAGAAACATCCTTAATGCCACCACTGGAGAAAGGACAGAGGCTGGAGGGGCCCTGGGCTGAGCTGAGAGTGGTCTCCAAGCCACAAATCTACTCACCACCCCACGGAACGTTGGAGGGAAAAACCCAAAATACAGTGGGAGGAAGCAGCTGCATGTCAGAGCCTGTGGGTAAGATGGGAAGCACAGAGGTGAGCAAAGAGCCACAGAAACCTTTACCTTTGGGAGGGGTGGCCCATCTGTGTGTGCCAAAACCGGGCCCCCAGCTGGGCTATTGGGCACCAGACTAACGGGCACCAGACCTTGTCTGATACCCACAGCCAGGGCAGAGAAGTAGGAAAGAAACCTGTGAAATGCCTCAAATTGCTGTCTGCATGTTCAGGAGAATTCAGACAGCAATCAAAATGTCTGATTTTTGAAAATTATTTCAGCTTGTGTGAATTCAGATGGTGGCAAGGACAGAAGTCATGGCATGGACTAGAATGGACCAGAGCCTGTGTCCTAGGGTCACATAATGAGGCGTATATCCCCATTTGTTTGTTCTGTTTATGCTGGATACTATGTTCTGTGCCTTGAAGACTGGCTCTGGAGAGCGAAGGTTTTTTTTTTTTTGTTTGTTATCAGCCTACTCCCCCACAGCTGGCCGGACACGCAGACGGGGCAGTACGTAGTGCGGCTTTTGCTTTTTGCTTTGCTCTTGCTTCTGCTTTGCTCCTGCTTTGCTCTTGCTTTTTGCTTTTGCTTCTGCTCATTAGTTAGTTTAGCTAAGCAGTCCGAATTTTTCCCCTGACTGTTTTTCCTTTCCCTTTTTTGGAACCACTCAAACCTGCTCTGGACTGGGATCTGGGAAACACAGAGTTTGCACCTTGTGGCTGCAGCAGCTACCCCCAGTGCCAGAGGGACTGATAACAGAGTGACCACTCCCAAGAGAGACTTTCTGAATTTGTCATCTTTTTCAGAACAGTGAAAGAGTGTTGTCATCTGGTATTGTTCATTTTGTGTGCTGGGGGGTGCTGTGCCTGTTAAATAAACAGGTTCTTTCCACTTCTCTCTGAGGAATCCTTCCCGAATCTGTTTGGGGGAGGTGCCATGTTGGTTTGCTTTCTGGAGGGGCCCCCTTTGGAGGTTTTCTCCCAAATTTGCCCTAAACGAGGACAGTCTGTTAGGATAAGACAAAGGGTGATGATTTCTAACTACAAGGGTGGAGATTTAGGTATTTGGAAGATATTTTTTACCATGAGGGTGCTTAGGCCCTGCACAGGTTGCCCAGAGAAGCTGTGGCTGCCCCATCTCTGGCAGCATCCAAGGCCAGGTTGGACGGGGCTTGAGACCAACCTGGGACAGTGGAAGGTGTCCCTGGCCATGACAGGGTGGAACTGGATGAGCTTTAAGGTCCCATCCAATCCAAACCATTCTGTGATTTTGTGCTGTGGGACATGGCCAGGCAGGCAATGTCACCAAGTTCCTCCCTCACGGGGTGGCTGTGGCTGCTCCCACCTGAATCAGCTCCTCCTTTGAGGCAAACTCGGACACTGTCACGCTTCTCCAGTCGTGCAGGCGGGTGAGGATAATGTGCAGCTTTCCAGACACCAGCTCGTGGGCATTCGGAGGCAGGAATTTGTCTAAGGTCTCTCGTAAGAGTCTAGGTACCCTTCCTCCATGGACCAGCCCCCAGGAAGAGATTGTCAAACGACTGAGGAAGTACTCAATAATCTCATCTGAGGCAAAGAAAAGGGAAACAATCATTCTACATCCCTTTTATTATTATTTATGTACTTTCTGAGCTACACTTCCACCGGGGAATGGATGGTGTATTTTATCTGGCTGCTAAATGCTCATTTAGAGCCCTTGTGTTTCATTAGGGCTGAAGCTCCCATGTGTGAACCCAAGTTTTCCAAAGAGTTTCAATATTGCAGGAGGCAGAAGTATTTTGTTTTCTTTTCCCATTTCTTCCCATTTTCTCCACAAGGCATCTTAAAAGGTGTTTGACATATGGAAGAAAATGGACAGGAAGCCTTTGTATAACATTTCCTCCAGTTAGCTCTGCATCTCTCCCCGGCTAATGTGATTTGTTTCCCCTTGTTGTTTTGGGAATCTACCAGCAATTCTTTCTTTTATTGGATATGCTTGCCTTGAATTTCAGTTAATAAGGTGCAATGAGTATATAGACCATGTTTTCTCTGTGCTGCTTAATTGACCCATGTTTTATACTCTTCAGAAAGAAAATAAAGTAAAAATTTGAGGAATTAACCACTGATAAAACAAAAAAAAAAATCTTTTACAACTCCAAATATTCCCAGATATCCCATCTCTTTAGACACAAAATATACAGATATCTGTAGCCCTTACCCATATCACATCCACACAATCCGGCTGTAGCTATGATAGATCCTGAAGATGCTCCATAGATCCTGTATGCAGATTTCATTATGTCAGGAGACAAGTCCCGCAAAGCAGATAACACTCCAGCTTGGTATACAATCAAGGAACTACATCCTCTAAAGAGTATGGAGTAAGGTCTTCCCTGTTTTCCACTTATTTTCAGCATCTCTGCTAACTCCAAGCACCCCAACAACAAGAAAACAGCTGCCCAGCAGCTTCAGTGGTTTTTCCAGAGCCACCCAAACCTCAGCAGTAGTTCTCTTTCCAAGCTCACTCTCACAGTCTTATATGCCTCTGTTTGGCATAAATCTCTGAGCCAAAGGTCCAGTGGAACAGCAGCAGTGGGCAGAAGTGCATGATGTGATGTCCTAATGCTCATTAAAACAAGATTACTGCAATGCAGGTGCCTGAGGTGTGCACTGGCAGCCCCAGGCAATGGGGACAGCCACATGTGACACTGTTGTGTTGGGAGAGCAGCCCAGGGGTCCAGTGGACCCCAGGACTGAGTCTTTGGGAGGGAAAAGCTGCTTCCCAAAGTGCTGAACTGCTTCAGTGACACCCTGGAGTTCCAGCACAAAATCCCAGCCTCTTGGGCAGTACAAACCTGCCAATATTCCCTGGAACAAAGGAGTCTTGCAGCTGCTGCTCAAAACTCTCTTGCCCCATTTGCCACAGGTTGCCAAACCCATCAGAGGGATTGGAGAAGGTGGCTGGATTACTAAAGAAATGACAACCTATGTTGTTTTCCTTGTTTCACAATTTCAGGGCCTGAGTTTGCTTACAAAAGGGTAAAAATACAGAGTCCAGGTAACAACTCGTGCTTTCGCCTGCCTCCTACATGGGCTGTGGTTTCAGTAAAGCAACCAGTCAGTAAAGAAGGAAAGAAGGGGAAAAAAGTCTGACAAATGCAGGGATTTATTGGTTATCCATGTAGAAATACAAAGCCTTCTTAGCTTTGCAGCTGGGTGAGCCATTGGGGAGCTGTGAGTGGGAAAAGCATCGCTGAGAGCGGGGCAAGGCAGAGGCAAGTGGCCAGCACAGCCAATAACAACTTGGACACCCCTCTTCTGATATCCAGGGAAATCTATCCACCATCTTCAGGCAAAATGCTTCCAAAGCCACCAGGAGATGCTTCTGCCCCTCGTGCTGTGTGCTGGGGCAGTGCTGGAGGGATTTGGATGCAGCCCTGATCTCTGTGAGGGGCTTCAAAACAGCCCTGAGGATGACAGAGCAGCTGTGCTGGACGTGCTGGGGCTGGCAGGGCTGTGGGATCCACTCAGCCCAAAGCACCAGCCCAGGGTTAATCCAGCCCCAGTTCCACGTGGGAGCAGTGTCTGCCACCACCCAGGAGCCAAGGCACTGAGCTCCCTGCACACACCTTGCAGGTCCTGCTGCTGAGCAGCAAAATAAAACTGGAGACTCGAGACAAGAGGAAGAAATATATTCCATGCCTAATCAAGAGGACAAATGCACTGGAAATAATTTCATACCTACTCCTTAGTGCAAGGATCCCCTAAGAATTGACTGCAACTGCAGAAGCAGCTTCTGGTGCAGGAGGGAGGTGGCAGTTGGGAATGCATGGGTGAGGCACACAAAGTTCTTGAGCTTGTGGAAAACCTTTATGCCCACTTGCATGGCTTGGGCACCAGCATTGCCAGTGCTTCAAGCCTTGGGTTCAAGCCTCCTGCCCTCAGTCAGCAGCATCAGAAGGAACTAGAAATGTGACACATTATTGCACTGCTTTCCAAATACAGCTAGAGAGCTCTGGCATTCCAATCCCAAACCAAAACCATAGATCACACCACACAGGCCATGTTTTACTCTTAATTGCACCTCTGTAATACTGAGATAGTTTGTAAATCCCTTTGTTTGACCTTCTTACCTAATCTGGCAGCACAAAGAAGTAAACAGTGTTCATTGTGGGAAAGCAGAGGGTATCTTAAAAGCAAGGCAACCCCGACAGAGGCAGGAAAAATGTTGAGGAGTCTCTATCTTATCAGAAGGATAATTAATTACTTTATTATACTATATTATTCAATATTACATAACACCTAAACTGAATCTGCACAAGAACACAACTCCACTGCCCAGAATCTTGTGACTGTCTGCTGACCGACAGTTTGGACACGTGCTTGGCCCTGATAGGCCAAGGAAACAAAACAACATCACTTTGGGTAAACAATCTCCATATTGCATTCTACTTTGGCGCAACACAGAGGAGCAAATGCGGTAAGAATTGTTTTGATCATTCTTTTCTTGGCTTCTCTTACTGCATCTCTCAGGTTCAGACAATGGGAATCCCACAGAGGGAAGCCAAGAGTGCACCTGCCTATTCCCTCCTAGCAGGCAGTGCCACATCTCCCTGGCTTTCAAAGCCTTGGACTGTCCCTGGTGTGTTCCAAAAGGAGCAAGGAGTTAGAAGAAATGTAGTTGGTTGCAGTTTGTGTCAGAGTGAGGTAGCCGGGGCTCGAAAAAGGTGGGGCTTGGAAAGAAGCAATGCAGGTGATCTGAGTAGGAGTGACCCAGGCAGCATAAACAGTGATTGGGAAATGCTGCTGTGGAAATGCAGAAGGTGTTTCTTGGCCCCTCTCTGCCCTGGCCCAGGATGGGACACAGGCTGTGTGTGTCCCTGAGTGCTGCCCTGTGTTTTAAGTCTGTTGTTTTACAAGGCCAAACACCCTTGTGGCGTTCGGCATTTCCCCATCTCTGGGTCAGAAACCACTGTGAGCCCAGGGACCCATCCTCATTTCTTCATCCTGGCGCTGGGGACAAAGCCAGGCTTGGGCTTGGGCAAAGAGACCATCCAGTGTGGGCCACTTTGAAGCTCCATTAGGCAAATGAAAGCAAGGAACCCGTGTGCCTGACAATCCAGTGCAGTAGCCCAAGCAGGGCCTTCCTCCTGCGGGATTCAAATGAAGCAGGAGCCATGTCAGCTGCTCAGCCAGGAGACAGCAGGGACAGGCTGGCACCTGCCAGGAGATTCTCTTGCCTCCTCAGCGTGGGGGATATTTATCATCTCCTGCATCTGAGCAAATCAGGAAAAGCCATGTGCTACATGTTTTTACACATGGCCTCAGCTTTGTTCCCCTTAGACCATCTCTAGTGCTCAAAATGCACCTCCCTGGCTGCAGGAGCTTTAGCTGGCTAGGGTTCAGGGCAAAAGGCAGCAGTCAGGAGGGGTTGAGCTCATTCAAGCTGTACACAGAGCCATCTCCAATATGTCCTGCTCCTGCCATACTTGTAGCAGTGCTCAGCACTGATCTAAAAGCCCCAGGACAATTGAAAAGGTCCCTAGAGACCAGGAAGAATTTGGAACCCTGACACTGCTGATGCAAAAGGCACTTGGAAAAAAAGCTGCTGTCTGCAAGGTGCTGAAGTGGGGAGGGCTTGTGGAAGCCAGGAAAGCAAAGCTCCTGGGAGATTTCCAGCACCGGGGCAGAATATCCCTCTCAGACTCAGCAGGGAGTGCCTTAGACTGTGTCCTCTGTCCCAGTTCCTGGAACAAAAAGGGTGCTTTGGCTTCACATTTCCATCAGCCAACACCAAAGGATTCACCAGTCCTGCTCCCCCACACACCAGCCGGGGCACACCTCAGTGCCTCCTGTGCCCGTAGATAGTTGGAAACATCCTGTGATGCTGCAGGGTCTAAAACAGGGAATCTGAGCATTCCCTACAGCTACACCAGGGAGAGAAAAAAGGACTGAGGGGCAGAAAGACACCAATGCAGAAAGCCAAAAGAGCAGTTCTCTACTGGGTTGAAATCTTCCATGTAAAAGCAAAAGCCAGTTTGTGTTTCTCACCTTCATAAAAACTAAGTTTTATTATTGGTGTCTAAACAGTCCGTGATTAATCAAGGAGTTTCCATGGCACCTCCCCAGTTTAGTGCACTGGAAGAGGAGCAGAATAAAGGAGTGGCTCTGGCAGGGGGCTGAACTTGTCCATGCTGGGGCTTTGCTCACCTGTGTGTGCTCACCTGGGCTCCTCAGTTGCCTCTTGGCTGCTCCATGTTTCCTCACATCCCAGTGGCTCCCTCCTCAGCAGGAAGGGCTGACCCTGGCCTAGGGAGCACATTCCAATCCTTGTCCTCCTACCAGTACACAGATTTTAGCTGAGATGACAACACAAGTGACATTTTTGCTGCTGATGTCACTGACAACCTTTCATCTGAATAGGAAAGGAAAGAGTGGGAATGATCCACCCTGGACCTTGCCTCACTAATTGGTATTTCTGTGGCTTTGGCAGTTCCTAGAAGGTGCCCCACCACACTTATCTTTCCTCCTACCAGGCATATGGCACAGGGACCTCCAGCCTATCCTAGGTTCAGCATTAGGGAGAGAAACCTTTTCCCTGTTCCCGTGACAAACACCTCATCTGAGGACATGAGGGGATGATGTCACTGCCCAGGGCAGCTGCATGAGGTGCCCTGACGGTGATGAAATGGTGACTTCAGCACCTTGACTTCACCCTGCTCTGGAGCAGCGCCTGGTGCTCCCAGCCAAGGGCAGGACAGCCCTTCCTGCTCAGCTGCACCCCTGGGCAGAGAGCACCAGGAAATGTTGGAGCAGATCACCTCCAGCTGGAAGGAGTTCTGGCAGGCACAGCTTCATTTCAGGCCAGAAGAGATTCCTTAGCCTTGCCAAACTCTTAGGATCACCCTGTAATACCACTAAGACATTTCAGTAGTAGAGAATGGTTTGGCCTGGAAGAAACTTTAAACCATATCCAGTTCCACTGCTGCCATGGCAGGGACACCTTCAGTATCCCAGACTGCTCCAAGCCTTGTCC
>JANIJU010000075.1:12845-25627 GCA_025504685.1 Leucosticte australis
GGACAAGGCTTGGAGCAGTCTGGGATACTGAAGGTGTCCCTGCCATGGCAGCAGTGGAACTGGATATGGTTTAAAGTTTCTTCCAGGCCAAACCATTCTCTACTACTGAAATGTCTTAGTGGTATTACAGGGTGATCCTAAGAGTTTGGCAAGGCTAAGGAATCTCTTCTGGCCTGAAATGAAGCTGTGCCTGCCAGAACTCCTTCCAGCTGGAGGTGATCTGCTCCAACATTTCCTGGTGCTCTCTGCCCAGGGGTGCAGCTGAGCAGGAAGGGCTGTCCTGCCCTTGGCTGGGAGCACCAGGCGCTGCTCCAGAGCAGGGTGAAGTCAAGGTGCTGAAGTCACCATTTCATCACCGTCAGGGCACCTCATGCAGCTGCCCTGGGCAGTGACATCATCCCCTCATGTCCTCAGATGAGGTGTTTGTCACGGGAACAGGGAAAAGGTTTCTCTCCCTAATGCTGAACCTAGGATAGGCTGGAGGTCCCTGTGCCATATGCCTGGTAGGAGGAAAGATAAGTGTGGTGGGGCACCTTCTAGGAACTGCCAAAGCCACAGAAATACCAATTAGTGAGGCAAGGTCCAGGGTGGATCATTCCCACTCTTTCCTTTCCTATTCAGATGAAAGGTTGTCAGTGACATCAGCAGCAAAAATGTCACTTGTGTTGTCATCTCAGCTAAAATCTGTGTACTGGTAGGAGGACAAGGATTGGAATGTGCTCCCTAGGCCAGGGTCAGCCCTTCCTGCTGAGGAGGGAGCCACTGGGATGTGAGGAAACATGGAGCAGCCAAGAGGCAACTGAGGAGCCCAGGTGAGCACACACAGGTGAGCAAAGCCCCAGCATGGACAAGTTCAGCCCCCTGCCAGAGCCACTCCTTTATTCTGCTCCTCTTCCAGTGCACTAAACTGGGGAGGTGCCATGGAAACTCCTTGATTAATCACGGACTGTTTAGACACCAATAATAAAACTTAGTTTTTATGAAGGTGAGAAACACAAACTGGCTTTTGCTTTTACATGGAAGATTTCAACCCAGTAGAGAACTGCTCTTTTGGCTTTCTGCATTGGTGTCTTTCTGCCCCTCAGTCCTTTTTTCTCTCCCTGGTGTAGCTGTAGGGAATGCTCAGATTCCCTGTTTTAGACCCTGCAGCATCACAGGATGTTTCCAACTATCTACGGGCACAGGAGGCACTGAGGTGTGCCCCGGCTGGTGTGTGGGGGAGCAGGACTGGTGAATCCTTTGGTGTTGGCTGATGGAAATGTGAAGCCAAAGCACCCTTTTTGTTCCAGGAACTGGGACAGAGGACACAGTCTAAGGCACTCCCTGCTGAGTCTGAGAGGGATATTCTGCCCCGGTGCTGGAAATCTCCCAGGAGCTTTGCTTTCCTGGCTTCCACAAGCCCTCCCCACTTCAGCACCTTGCAGACAGCAGCTTTTTTTCCAAGTGCCTTTTGCATCAGCAGTGTCAGGGTTCCAAATTCTTCCTGGTCTCTAGGGACCTTTTCAATTGTCCTGGGGCTTTTAGATCAGTGCTGAGCACTGCTACAAGTATGGCAGGAGCAGGACATATTGGAGATGGCTCTGTGTACAGCTTGAATGAGCTCAACCCCTCCTGACTGCTGCCTTTTGCCCTGAACCCTAGCCAGCTAAAGCTCCTGCAGCCAGGGAGGTGCATTTTGAGCACTAGAGATGGTCTAAGGGGAACAAAGCTGAGGCCATGTGTAAAAACATGTAGCACATGGCTTTTCCTGATTTGCTCAGATGCAGGAGATGATAAATATCCCCCACGCTGAGGAGGCAAGAGAATCTCCTGGCAGGTGCCAGCCTGTCCCTGCTGTCTCCTGGCTGAGCAGCTGACATGGCTCCTGCTTCATTTGAATCCCGCAGGAGGAAGACCCTGCTTGGGCTACTGCACTGGATTGTCAGGCACACGGGTTCCTTGCTTTCATTTGCCTAATGGAGCTTCAAAGTGGCCCACACTGGATGGTCTCTTTGCCCAAGCCCAAGCCTGGCTTTGTCCCCAGCGCCAGGATGAAGAAATGAGGATGGGTCCCTGGGCTCACAGTGGTTTCTGACCCAGAGATGGGGAAATGCCGAACGCCACAAGGGTGTTTGGCCTGGTAAAACAACAGACTTAAAACACAGGGCAGCACTCAGGGACACACACAGCCTGTGTCCCATCCTGGGCCAGGGCAGAGAGGGGCCAAGAAACACCTTCTGCATTTCCACAGCAGCATTTCCCAATCACTGTTTATGCTGCCTGGGTCACTCCTACTCAGATCACCTGCATTGCTTCTTTCCAAGCCCCACCTTTTTCGAGCCCCGGCTACCTCACTCTGACACAAACTACACCCAAGTACATTTCTTCTAACTCCTTGCTCCTTTTGGAACACACCAGGGACAGTCCAAGGCTTTGAAAGCCAGGGAGATGTGGCACTGCCTGCTAGGAGGGAATAGGCAGGTGCACTCTTGGCTTCCCTCTGTGGGATTCCCATTGTCTGAACCTGAGAGATGCAGTAAGAGAAGCCAAGAAAAGAATGATCAAAACAATTCTTACCGCATTTGCTCCTCTGTGTTGCGCCAAAGTAGAATGCAATATGGAGATTGTTTACCCAAAGTGATGTTGTTTTGTTTCCTTGGCCTATCAGGGCCAAGCACGTGTCCAAACTGTCGGTCAGCAGACAGTCACAAGATTCTGGGCAGTGGAGTTGTGTTCTTGTGCAGATTCAGTTTAGGTGTTATGTAATATTGAATAATATAGTATAATAAAGTAATTAATTATCCTTCTGATAAGATAGAGACTCCTCAACATTTTTCCTGCCTCTGTCGGGGTTGCCTTGCTTTTAAGATACCCTCTGCTTTCCCACAATGAACACTGTTTACTTCTTTGTGCTGCCAGATTAGGTAAGAAGGTCAAACAAAGGGATTTACAAACTATCTCAGTATTACAGAGGTGCAATTAAGAGTAAAACATGGCCTGTGTGGTGTGATCTATGGTTTTGGTTTGGGATTGGAATGCCAGAGCTCTCTAGCTGTATTTGGAAAGCAGTGCAATAATGTGTCACATTTCTAGTTCCTTCTGATGCTGCTGACTGAGGGCAGGAGGCTTGAACCCAAGGCTTGAAGCACTGGCAATGCTGGTGCCCAAGCCATGCAAGTGGGCATAAAGGTTTTCCACAAGCTCAAGAACTTTGTGTGCCTCACCCATGCATTCCCAACTGCCACCTCCCTCCTGCACCAGAAGCTGCTTCTGCAGTTGCAGTCAATTCTTAGGGGATCCTTGCACTAAGGAGTAGGTATGAAATTATTTCCAGTGCATTTGTCCTCTTGATTAGGCATGGAATATATTTCTTCCTCTTGTCTCGAGTCTCCAGTTTTATTTTGCTGCTCAGCAGCAGGACCTGCAAGGTGTGTGCAAGGAGCTCAGCGCCTTGGCTCCTGGGTGGTGGCAGACACTGCTCCCACGTGGAACTGGGGCTGGATTAACCCTGGGCTGATGCTTTGGGCTGAGTGGATCCCACAGCCCTGCCAGCCCCAGCACGTCCAGCACAGCTGCTCTGTCATCCTCAGGGCTGTTTTGCAGCCCCCTCACAGAGATCAGGGCTGCATCCAAATCCCTCCAGCACTGCCCCAGCACACAGCACGAGGGACAGAAGCATCTCCTGGTGGCTTTGGAAGCATTTTGCCTGAAGATGGTGGGTAGATTTCCCTGGATATCAGAAGAGGGGTGTCCAAGTTGTTATTGGCTGTGCTGGCCACTTGCCTCTGCCTTGCCCAGCTCTCAGCGATGCTTTTCCCACTCACAGCTCCCCAATGGCTCACCCAGCTGCAAAGCTAAGAAGGCTTTGTATTTCTACATGGATAACCAATAAATCCCTCCATTTGTCAGACTTTTCCCCCCCTTCTTTCCTTCTTTACTGACTGGTTGCTTTACTGAAACCACAGCCCATGTAGGAGGCAGGCGAAAGCACGAGTTGTTACCTGGACTCTGTATTTTTACCCTTTTGTAAGCAAACTCAGGCCCTGAAATTGTGAAACAAGGAAAACAACATAGGTTGTTTTAGTATCCCAATCACCTTCTCCAAATTCTCTTGTGTTTCTTTAGCAATCCAGCCACCTTCTCCAATCCCTCTGATGGGTTTGGCAACCTGTGGCAAATGGGGCAAGAGAGTTTTGAGCAGCAGCTGCAAGACTCCTTTGTACCAGGGAATATTGGCAGGTTTGTACTGCCCAAGAGGCTGGGATTTTGTGCTGGAACTCCAGGGTGTCACTGAAGCAGTTCAGCACTTTGGGAAGCAGCTTTTCCCTCCCAAAGACTCAGTCCTGGGGTCCACTGGACCCCTGGGCTGCTCTCCCAACACAACAGTGTCACATGTGGCTGTCCCCATTGCCTGGGGCTGCCAGTGCACACCTCAGGCACCTGCATTGCAGTAATCTTGTTTTAATGAGCATTAGGACATCACATCATCCACTTCTGCCCACTGCTGCTGTTCCACTGGACCTTTGGCTCAGAGATTTATGCCAAACAGAGGCATATAAGACTGTGAGAGTGAGCTTGGAAAGAGAACTACTGCTGAGGTTTGGGTGGCTCTGGAAAAACCACTGAAGCTGCTGGGCAGCTGTTTTCTTGTTGTTGGGGTGCTTGGAGTTAGCAGAGATGCTGAAAATAAGTGGAAAACAGGGAAGACCTTACTCCATACTCTTTAGAGGATGTAGTTCCTTGATTGTATACCAAGCTGGAGTGTTATCTGCTTTGCGGGACTTGTCTCCTGACATAATGAAATCTGCATACAGGATCTATGGAGCATCTTCAGGATCTATCATAGCTACAGCCGGATTGTGTGGATGTGATATGGGTAAGGGCTACAGATATCTGTATATTTTGTGTCTAAAGAGATGGGATATCTGGGAATATTTGGAGTTGTAAAAGATTTTTTTTTTTGTTTTATCAGTGGTTAATTCCTCAAATTTTTACTTTATTTTCTTTCTGAAGAGTATAAAACATGGGTCAATTAAGCAGCACAGAGAAAACATGGTCTATATACTCATTGCACCTTATTAACTGAAATTCAAGGCAAGCATATCCAATAAAAGAAAGAATTGCTGGTAGATTCCCAAAACAACAAGGGGAAACAAATCACATTAGCCGGGGAGAGATGCAGAGCTAACTGGAGGAAATGTTATACAAAGGCTTCCTGTCCATTTTCTTCCATATGTCAAACACCTTTTAAGATGCCTTGTGGAGAAAATGGGAAGAAATGGGAAAAGAAAACAAAATACTTCTGCCTCCTGCAATATTGAAACTCTTTGGAAAACTTGGGTTCACACATGGGAGCTTCAGCCCTAATGAAACACAAGGGCTCTAAATGAGCATTTAGCAGCCAGATAAAATACACCATCCATTCCCCGGTGGAAGTGTAGCTCAGAAAGTACATAAATAATAATAAAAGGGATGTAGAATGATTGTTTCCCTTTTCTTTGCCTCAGATGAGATTATTGAGTACTTCCTCAGTCGTTTGACAATCTCTTCCTGGGGGCTGGTCCATGGAGGAAGGGTACCTAGACTCTTACGAGAGACCTTAGACAAATTCCTGCCTCCGAATGCCCACGAGCTGGTGTCTGGAAAGCTGCACATTATCCTCACCCGCCTGCACGACTGGAGAAGCGTGACAGTGTCCGAGTTTGCCTCAAAGGAGGAGCTGATTCAGGTGGGAGCAGCCACAGCCACCCCATGAGGGAGGAACTTGGTGACATTGCCTGCCTGGCCATGTCCCACAGCACAAAATCACAGAATGGTTTGGATTGGATGGGACCTTAAAGCTCATCCAGTTCCACCCTGTCATGGCCAGGGACACCTTCCAATGTCCCAGGTTGGTCTCAAGCCCCGTCCAACCTGGCCTTGGATGCTGCCAGAGATGGGGCACCCACAGCTTCTCTGGGCAACCTGTGCAGGGCCTAAGCACCCTCATGGTAAAAAATATCTTCCAAATACCTAAATCTCCACCCTTGTAGTTAGAAATCATCACCCTTTGTCTTATCCTAACAGACTGTCCTCGTTTAGGGCAAATTTGGGAGAAAACCTCCAAAGGGGGCCCCTCCAGAAAGCAAACCAACATGGCACCTCCCCCAAACAGATTCGGGAAGGATTCCTCAGAGAGAAGTGGAAAGAACCTGTTTATTTAACAGGCACAGCACCCCCCAGCACACAAAATGAACAATACCAGATGACAACACTCTTTCACTGTTCTGAAAAAGATGACAAATTCAGAAAGTCTCTCTTGGGAGTGGTCACTCTGTTATCAGTCCCTCTGGCACTGGGGGTAGCTGCTGCAGCCACAAGGTGCAAACTCTGTGTTTCCCAGATCCCAGTCCAGAGCAGGTTTGAGTGGTTCCAAAAAAGGGAAAGGAAAAACAGTCAGGGGAAAAATTCGGACTGCTTAGCTAAACTAACTAATGAGCAGAAGCAAAAGCAAAAAGCAAGAGCAAAGCAGGAGCAAAGCAGAAGCAAGAGCAAAGCAAAAAGCAAAAGCCGCACTACGTACTGCCCCGTCTGCGTGTCCGGCCAGCTGTGGGGGAGTAGGCTGATAACAAACAAAAAAAAAAAAACCTTCGCTCTCCAGAGCCAGTCTTCAAGGCACAGAACATAGTATCCAGCATAAACAGAACAAACAAATGGGGATATACGCCTCATTATGTGACCCTAGGACACAGGCTCTGGTCCATTCTAGTCCATGCCATGACTTCTGTCCTTGCCACCATCTGAATTCACACAAGCTGAAATAATTTTCAAAAATCAGACATTTTGATTGCTGTCTGAATTCTCCTGAACATGCAGACAGCAATTTGAGGCATTTCACAGGTTCCTTTCCTACTTCTCTGCCCTGGCTGTGGGTATCAGACAAGGTCTGGTGCCCGTTAGTCTGGTGCCCAATAGCCCAGCTGGGGGCCCGGTTTTGGCACACACAGATGGGCCACCCCTCCCAAAGGTAAAGGTTTCTGTGGCTCTTTGCTCACCTCTGTGCTTCCCATCTCACCCACAGGCTCTGGTGTGCAGCTGTTTCATCCCACTGTATTTTGGGTTTTTCCCTCCAACGTTCCGTGGGGTGGTGAGTAGATTTGTGGCTTGGAGACCCTGTCCCTGCTCTGGCCCAGGGCCCCTCCAGCCTCTGTCCTTTCTCCAGTGGTGGCATTAAGGATGTTTCTACCTGGGTTTGCCACCATCGTAGCTCAAGGCTGGGTTCCCCCACTGTCTGCAGAGGGAAGAACAGGGCCCCAAAATCTGACCTTACTGCAGACAGGACTGAGCTTCTCACTGAATTGTCCATTTCCCCTGTCACTGGGGTTGCCTCAGCTCCCTTCTGCTGCACTTTCCTCCCAGTTTCATTGCAGTAGCTTTTTGGGGGGGAAGGGAGGAGGGCAGGTGTGCACCTGGAGCAGGGGAGCAGCAGGGGGGGCAGTTCCCTGGAAGGGATCTGTGGGGCCCCTGAACCTCAGCCACTCCCTGTTCTGTCTGCCAGCGCTACGTGGACGGGGAGCTGGCCATGTGGAGAGCCGACTTCGTGTCCCGCACCACCATCACCATCTCTGCCTTTGCCGGCGAATACGACATCTGCCCCAAGGACGGCCCCGCTGCTTTCCTGACCTTCCAGCTCTCTGACTGTATCTTACAGATCTCAAAAATGAACATTTGCCGATTACAGCACATCTTTCAGGTTCCCAAACATCAGGTGAGCAGCTCCTCCAGGTAGACAGAGCCATGAGCAGTAGCCCAGCTGCCCTGACTGCCATCTCCCCTCACAGGTCATGGACCGCTTTTATATCCAGGGCTACCAGGACACAATCTCCTTCCTAAAACGCCTCGGTAAGTGACTGCAAGCAGGGACAGGTAGGTTGGGGGCTTCCCTTACATCCTTGGTTTGCTGACACAAGGAAACAGATGCTGCCCCAGAGTGACTGGCGCAGACAAATGCTTGCATTCCTGGCACTGCCACGATTCCTTGAGGCATGGCCTCTCCTGAAGCTGCCTCTGGAGCCACACTCCCGTTTTCTCTGCCACACTGGGCATGACAGAGCTTTTTCCCAGGGAACACAGGTCCCAGGACCTCTACACACAAGCGCAGGCTCAGGTGCCCTGCGTGGTGTTTGATAAGCCCATCATGCACAGAGCAGCAATGTTTGGTGATGCCTGAGCCCCGGAGTTATCTGTATCCCTGATTTCCACTCAGCCCAGGTCATGCCTCACACGGCTGCAGACCTGGCGTTGAGCAACAAGCAGTAGAGCTGGAATCTCTTCCCACCAGGGGATTTCCAGGTGAATTACTTTGAGGGCTTCACACTTTCCTTGGCCCATGAGGAAACCCTGCACCTGAAGCCACAACTGAGGGGTCTTCACTCCAGAGCCACAGATCATGAGGATGACACCAAAGAGAATCCAGGGGTCGGCCAGGCAGCAGATGAAGAGGAATAGGAAGCCCCACACCACCTTCTCCACCCCCAGGAAGGTAAAGAACCAGCACTTCCTTTACCCCATCAATTTTCATGTGACACTTGCCCAGGGCTGTCAGTGCCCTAAGAGGCTCTGGGGTAGGTGAGAACATCAGGAACAGGAGAAAGTTCCCTCTCCGGTCAGGGCTTACAAGTGAGGCCTCACACTGAGCCCTCACCCTCGATTTGGGTCAGCACTGAGGACTTCCTTGGTGGCTGGGTCAGAAGGGCTCTGTGGAGAAGGAGCTCTTTCCATGGAGAAGGCCATGTATTCACTCACCCAGTGAGGTAAGAACAGGTTCTGCCCACACCTCCCTTCATTAGGGATGTCTCAGGGGTTCAAGCTGCCTTTGCTGTGCCAGCCAAATCCAAACTTCTCCTTAGGAACTCTGGAGGCAGCCAAAGAAATACTTTTCTTTCTCTCTATTCAAGCCTCTCACCCAATCACAGCTTCTCAGCATCCACATGCTCCAGCACGAGCGCCCTTTTCTCACGGGATGTGAGTGAATGCTGCATCAGCTCCATGCACTTCATGAATTATAAGGAAACTGTTTGTTGTATTATAGCCCTCACTACACCTTGCAGAAGAATCTCAGCTCCATCGCTCGGAGCGCTTCCTCCTCCTCTTTCCTCTTTTGCACCGACCTTAGTGTCGCCATTTTGTTCTCCTGACGTGTCTTCACCTTTTTCATTTCTCTGACTTGGGAGAGAATTGGCGTCTGTAGGTTCATTTGTTTTCAAGTTCTATCAATTGGAAAACTTCATAGAGATCTGGAGCACTGAAAGGCTACTCCTGTCCGGGCTCCACTTCAGGAATTGCTCGCCATGCCTTTCACTGCTAGTCACGTGCTCCACAGTGGCACTGCGCAAGCCACACTGGTCATCGGCTCTGTTTAACATCTCTCCTCGCGTGAGGCAGCGAAAAGGAAAAGTTGCTGCTGCCCTTTCTGCCTTTCTGTCCGCAGCATGGCTGGCTAAAAGCGGCTAAGCCAGTAAAGTTCATTGTGAGCCATGCCGAGATGGCAGCAGCCACGTGGCACCTCCCTGGCCGTGCGGTCCCTCCTGGACTGGGATGGCGGCAGCTGCTCCTGGCCCTGGCCACTCCCGGCCTTGGCCACAGGGCCACTCACGGTGCTGAGATTGCCCCCAGTGGCACGGCCCAGCAGCCCCTCCAGGAAAGGGCCCAGCAGCCCCCCTTGGGAAGGGGACCGGTGGCTCCTCCACCATCTCTCCAAGGAAAGGAAAAGAGGAATTACACGCCTTTTTCCCTTCTTAAATTTGTCATCACAGAGGCATTGCTAACTTCTCTAAATGGGCCACCCCATATGTCAATTGTCAGAGCCTTTAGGGATTGCCCCAGCTGGACACAGCACAAGCCTGGAGGAGCTTCCCCCTCAGAAGCAGCTTCTGTGCCTCTCTCTGCTGCCATTACAAGCCAGGTTCTGCTAACCTAACACAGCGCAAGGAAAGCATATTAGAGATGCAGGTAAACCTCTACCTGTATCATTTTCAGGCAACACAAGACGGGTTTAAATCCAAAACTAATAATTTTCTGCAATCCTATGCAAAATAATGACTGCTCCCATTTTACTTTGCAATGGGAAACCAGCATTTGAGTTTGCAGTTTACCAAAATATACAAAGAAGCAGCTGATAAAATGCAATCTTTCTTTCAATTTTACTCTTTATTTTCTTTTTCTTTCTGAGTTTTTCAACATTTCAGAACTTATCAAATTAAGTAAAATTACAGAGCTTTTTCAACATGACAACTATTTAAAAGGTAGCAACCGAATTAAATGAAAAGGGAAAAAAGACACAATCTCCTAGATCTAGGAGGCCCAGAACAAGTAAGGAATATAAAGGGGAAAGAATAGGAGTATTACCATTCCAGATCTAAAAAGAAAAGTCTGGAAAACACAAAATGGAAGCAAGAGAGATACTTCCTTTGAAAACAAACCAACTCTCAGCCCACTAAGAAATGCAGGACACAGTGTTAGGCTGTAGAAGTTGCTTCCCTGGATGCTTTTCTAAAGGCTCCATCAGTCTGAGCTATGAGCAGCTTGTGGAAGCAAAAAGGTGGAAATGAGGTTTCTTTGGAAGCTGGGCAGCTCTGGGCTATCAGGAATCTCTGCCTCTGCTTTGCAGCTCGGCTGCAACGTTTTTGACCAGTCTCAGGAGAAAAATTCCTCCTGTGGGAGGAATCAAGACTCATTTGTTAGGCCAGACAGCAATCAGGGGGTGAGTCCAGGCTCTCCATCTCCAGAGCAGAAGCACATCAGATTTTCCAGTTCTGGGAAGGAAAAGCCCTACTGCTCACGGCCAGGAAAAGGCTCTTGCACTGTTTCTCTGTGCCATGCCACAACATCAGTGATGCTAGCACAGCAGCAGAGGCATAAACTTGGGAACAACTTGGACCTGATTTCTTGGACAAGTGTCTGCAGCCTGCAATCCCACGAGGCTCAGGCTGCACTAGCAGGTTATCCACAAGCACTTGCCACTTATCTGTGTGCCCAGCAGGACAATTGCACAAGGAATTGCACCCTCCTTAGTGCCCAGAGGAGGGAAACAGAGGCTGGCATAAAGCACCTGCAGCCAACAGCCAGGGCCACAGGCAGCACTGGGCACGTGCTTGGCTTTCTTGGGCTCAGTTCCACGCATCAGACTCAAGGACTCTTCCCTCTAGACCTGCAGTGGGATCCAGCTCCAGAGGGAGCTCTGCTGTCTTGGCTTGTCTCCAGACTCTCATCCTATCCACCTCAGGCTTCACATTTCCGCTGAGTTTGAAGCAGAATGAGACCAAGCATCAGGACAGGGGTACAGGGGCAATATTTTGGGGATACCAAAACCGGCTGCCCTGTAGACAACAGGAGGAAGGGAAGCAGCTCTGACCAGGCACTTGAATCCACTTTGTCCCACAGGAACTGCCAGAGGTGTCTGTCAGAGTGAGCAACATGCTTTTATTCCCTTTAGGGCCAGGCTGAAGAGCATTTCTGAGCCCGCTGCTGCCTTTGGCCCCAGTTTCTGAGGAAATGAGCAACTTGGAACCCAGCCTGAAGGCTGAGCCTGACCTGCCCCGAGGAGCACATGGACTGTGCCAGCAATGTCTCAGCACAGGCAGGGCCACAGCTCCCGCGTGGTTCCCATGATCCACCCCTGGAGGAGGCATTCCAGGCTGCTTCTATCCCCACTGGGTGCAGCTGGGCTTGCCACTTTGCTTCCTTGGCGTGAAACAAGCTCCTGCACAAGGTGATTCCAGTCAATGCCAAACTTTGTCTCTAGCCACTGCCTCTGGCAAAGCCTCCGCTGCCATTAGCTCCAAGCTCATGTCTCCAAGAGGAGGCAGCACCAGCTCTGCTTGCTTGAAAAGATGAGGGATTAATAAACCAAAACCCAGCTGACTGGAATGTGGAATTGTTTCATTCTTATTTCTTCCTCATTCCTGCAGGTTTGGAGAAGAAGGATTCTGTGCTGAGACCATTTTAGCTTGGGGATTCCTTGCAGATTGATCTTCCTTAAAGTTCTCAAAGTTTTACTAATTGTTTATGATCAAGCACCACATGGAGCATGTGAGAAACACTGGGCACTTCAAACTGTGCTCCAGTTCGTGGCTGAGGTTTGCAGATGCTTTTAATGGACTTGGAGGTCCAATTCCTAGACGAGAATTTTCTTTGGGGGTGTTTAATGCCCTTTCCAATAGGGTAACTGCCTCAGGCTGACTGAAATGGTAATATCCTGCCTGGAGGTGGGGATGGTGCTTGCAGCAGCCTGGAGAAGGAGCTGTTGGATACATGGGAGGGAGCAGAGGTGCAAAAGCAAATGATGGGCTGACTGTCCCTGCCTGGGGAGGCCTGAGTGTCTGTGAGCCTTCCACTTTGCCCTGTGGCAGGAACAGCTGGATTTGAGCAGCCCGCCTTTGGCTGCAGTGCTTCAGAGGTGTAAATCCATCCAGAATGGATGGAAGACAGGAGCACACAGGATCCAATGCAAGCAGGATCCATCAAAATGGCCCATAAAATGTTACAAGGGGACTGGAGCACCTCCCCTATGGAGACAGGCTGAGAATGGTGGGGCTGTTCAGCCAGGAGAAGAGAAGGTTGTGTGGAGACCTCACAGCCCCTTCCAGGAGCTGAAGGGGCTTCAGGGAAGCCCCCAGGGAGAGGGACCCCTCATCAGGAACTGCAGGGACAGGACAAGGGTCAGTGGCTGCCCACTGCCAGAGGGCAAGGATAGATGGGATATTGGGAAGGAATTCTTCCCTGGGAGGGTGGGCAGGCCCTGGCACAGGATGCCCAGAGCAGCT